>CAMAOI020000013.1:120000-131528 GCA_945859575.2 Herminia tarsipennalis
GTGATGCGTTCAGTGAAACGGTTCTGTACGCCCGACAGAGTTTCTGGGCGAATCCCCTCTGTATCTGGTTCAGCTGTTTCTGGATCCCCTTTTTTCCCGCGGCGGGTGCCCATGTATTTGCCGCATACAGAATAGTCGGTTCCACCACTGCAGTATATATAGACTTTATTACTTCCCGGTGAAGACCCCAGCTGATTCTTGCCGCCCTAGTTAGATTTTTGTATATGCCCTGGGCCTTGGTTATTCTCTCCCTCACGTGCTTGTTAAAGGTCAGCTTATCATCTATTGTTAATCCCAAAATTTTTATGTCTCGAGACATTTCAATGTCGATCCCGCCCATGCTCAGGCGTGGTGTGTCGTACTTCAGTTTGTTAGTTATGACCATTGCTTTTGTTTTGTGTGGTGCAAACTTGAGTTTGTTTCTCCGACCCCACGCATGAACATGTGCAAGAGCGGCATTTCCCTTCTCCTCGATCTCCACCGCCGAATCTCCTTGGAAAATGAGGACCACGTCATCCGCAAATGCCTGGCAGTAGTCTCCTCGCTGTCCAAGTTCCCTCAGCAGGGGATCCAGCAGTAGGTTCCAAAGTATAGGTCCTCCTATAGACCCTTGGACGCACCCTTTGTAAGTAGACTTTCCATACTCATGTCCAGCGTATCGTACCCTAACTTCTCTGTCTCGGAGATAGCTATCCAGCATTCTTCTGATGTTAACGGGACAGCCCTCCTCGGCCAGACGGACCCTGATTGCGGGCCACCACGCACTGTCGAAAGCCCCTTCGATATCCAATGACACCAGCGTGATGAGCTTCTTCAGTTTGAGTCGGTCCCGAATGCTGTTTACTAAATCGTAAAGGGCGTCTTCGGTGCCCCTCTGGGGCATGAATCCGTATTGCACCGGGCTCATTTTGGGAAGCACATGCCATTTTATTCGGGCCACCAGCATTTTTTCCAAGATCTTTCCCATCACTGGCAAGAGTCCTATGGGCCTGTAAGACTTAGGGTGTCCGTAGTCTTCCTTTCCCGGTTTCCTCAGTATGACTACCACTGCTGATTTCCAGGCTTTCGGGAAGTAGCCTTGTTCTAGGCATTTGTTCGCCAGTGATAGGAAAGTTCCCGGATCCGCCGTAATGGCGCACTGACAGATGTCTGCCGTGAGTCCATCGGCCCCTGGTGCTTTCTTCGGGTTGAAGGTGGATGCAGCGTGCCTGAGTTCTTCCATTGTGAACGGCGGGTCCAAGTGTTCACCTTGCACCCACTCGTTTACTTGGTCCGCCCTCTCTCTCATTTGGCTATGTTCTGGGCTGTCCTCCTCCTTCCCGTCCTCTGGATAGAAGATTTCAGCCAGTAGTTTGGCTGATGCCATTTCGCTCTGGCGTTCCCCTTTCCAGATCAGCGGCTGATCTTCGTGCCTTTTTGTGGTTCGGCCGATAACTCTGTAAATGCCCTCCCACATACCTTCCCGATCTTGCTTACCACAGAATTCTTTCCAGCTGCTTACTTGTGCCTTTTTTGCTTCTTCTTCATACTTTGTTTTTATTTTCAGGTATTCCTCGATGACCCAAGATCTTCGAGCCGGTGCTGCCCAGCGGATTCTACGCCTCTTCGTGGCTGTCTCCTTTTTTAATGCCGCTAGTTCCTCGGACCACCATGGTAAGTTTGTTTTATTACTGTCTTTCTTCCTAGGTATACTCTTTTCACTTGCTTCTTGTATTATTCTTATGTATTTATTTGTAGTGTTATCTATTTCAGTCTTTTCATTTACCTTGTCTACTTCTTTTTTGCTTAATTTATTTTCTAGTGCTAACTTTCCCAGTTTCTCACGAAACTGGGTCCAGTTTGCTTTTTTAGTATTATATATTCTAGTTGTTTGTTTAAATTTTATACCTTCTGCTTTATTTATATTTATTTTGTAAGTTATGGCTCTGTGGTCCGAGTCTGTAATGCTGTCATCCACTGTCCAGTCATCCACAAGGCCCAGCATGTTTTCCGAGCAAGCTGTCACGTCCACGCAACTTGAGTATATTTTTTGGCCCCTGATAGTGTCAAAAGTAGGTGTGTCTCCTTCGTTTAGGACCTGCAACCCCATTTGGTGAAGCATGCCACACATCTCTTCGCCCCTGCTGTCTGTCTTTTTGCTGCCCCACCACGAGCTTTTTGCGTTAGCGTCGCCACCTATGAGCAGCATATTAGAGCCTATGCTTTGTCCTATTTTACTGAGGTGTTCTAGGTACGGATCTATAGTTGAGGTTGGCTCAAAATAGAATGCAACCGCTGTCAGTGACCGGGCGCCAGTCTGTATCTTTACTACGACGATGTTCGGTGTAGTCAGGTCCGGGCATTGGGAAATTGCCAAGTTGTTATTGAAGACCGCTATTGCTGCCTTGTTTGGTCCTTCACTTGCCCTGTCGTGCTGGTATATTCTGACACCCGGGTAGCTCCTCATTCTGCCGACGCCCCCAACATATGGCTCCTGGATCAAAGCGATGTCAGTTTTTCTTTTTGTTGCCTCTATAATTAGCTCGTTGGTTGCTAGCTGCTTTCTTTGGAGATTCGCCTGAATGACGAAGTACTCCCTTCTCGTGGCTGAGCTCGTATTTGCTGTAGGGACAACTTCAGCAGTATGCAATGGATGATCTCGCCAGCGCATCCCATTTTCTCCTTACAGCACACTCCCTGCTAAACGCATTATGCGCTGTGTTTTCGAGTTTGGCCTTTGTGCAGTTCGGACATGCTGGTGGTACTCCGGCGAGCCAGTCGGCGCATTTTTCTTTTAGATGCAGGCCCCCACAATGGCTGCATTTTGGCAGGGTATCGGTGCACTGTCTTCTGCCATGGCCATATGCCAGGCATGTCGTGCATTGAATCAGCGGCGAGTGATCGTCGACTCTGATCCTCTGCAGGTCTATGCTGACAATTTTGGCGGTTGTCATTCTTTGCCAAAGTGCTGGCGATACTCTGGCCACTACATGGCAGGCATGAACATTCCTGGTTTTCTTACGGAACCTGACCTCTATTTCCTTTTCTTCTACTGTCAGTCCACTCATTATACCTTTGTTTTGATTTTTTAGGGCCTCCGCGATGTCCTCATCTGTGTTATATGATAGCACATCTTTGAGTACTATCAGCGGGTTTTTGTTCTTAACTTCTTCTACCCTGAGATGTTCACCGTCTTCTCTTAGTCTTTTAATGACTTTTTCCCTTTCGTCGGTAGTACGACAACCCATAATAACTTTTCTGTCTTTTGCCTTTCTTATTCTATCTACCTCTATTCCTCCTGCTTTTGCTCTTACCGTATTCCTGATCCTTTCTAGCACCTCTTCTCCTGTCTCTTTTTCATCCGTTGAGGTAACAATTATTGAGTGTAGCGTGGACTGAGTCGGACGATACGCTTTGTCGCTCCCCGCCACCACACTCGCATATGTTGTCCCCTGTTGCATTGCCTCTTTATGTCTTTCCATTTCCTTGCTTAATTCCTTCATCCTTTCATTATTTTCCTTGATTAGTTTTCCTTGCTCTTCTAACTTCTCCAAAAAGCTGGATTGTTCATGACGGATGAGCGAACTGTTTTCGTTATTTGGTTCTTGTTCCTTAAGGTCCAGTCTTTGTCTTGTGTCATCTCCTTTCCTTTTTTCCTCTTCTACCTCCCGTACTAAGTGGTAGAGTCTCTCTACTATAAGCCCAAGATCGTTCTTTATCTCTGTCTTTATATTTCTCGATGCGTTCAGGAGCCCTTTTGCTTTTGTTACGCATGCTTGAGCCTCCGTTATCCTGTTTTTGTAAGATTTCTTTAGAGGGCTGGTCTGTCTCAGTTGTTCGGCTGGCGCGTTCCCTTTTTGGGGTACTTTTGGCACCGCTATGGTCTTCTTCTTGACTTCAACTTTTTCTGGCGTCAAGATCTTGTGTTCGGGGGGTTTCTGGGTACAGGGTTTCCCTGCCTCCCACTCCCCAACGCTTCTTCGAACC
The DNA here is from genome assembly GCA_945859575.2 of Herminia tarsipennalis. Taxonomy (NCBI): domain Eukaryota; kingdom Metazoa; phylum Arthropoda; class Insecta; order Lepidoptera; family Erebidae; genus Herminia; species Herminia tarsipennalis. The sequence continues at coordinate 123,967 of CAMAOI020000013.1, forward strand.
AGAGTTTTCGAGGGACCTGCCCTCTCGTCGGTTTTTACCGAGGGGGATGTTTGTGTATCCTCCGCTCGTGTCTTTTGTGGCGTTCTTATGCCGAACATCGTTTCGCTTTATGGGCTTGCGTCTGGTGTACTTAAAATTAATTGTAAAACTTTAAAAAGTGTATAAATTAAATTGAGTAAAAAGTGTATAACGGTGTATATAAATTAAATATAAAAACTAACAATAACATAAAAATAACAACAATACTGTAAATTCAGCAGAGAAAACTAAAAATAGAGATTCTGCGGTCGGTAAAAAGGTAAAAAACAGGGTGAAATCAACACCTCTTGTCTGTTTTTGTTTGACGGTATTGTCCGTCTATCGAGTTTCGAAAAAATATTTTCGATTTTTCGCGTCAAAAAATTTTTTACAATAGTCTCTACCTGATTTAGAGGTCACACAGTTTTAAACTATAGCAAAGTACATGCAGGGCCTCTTGCCCATATGTTTGGAAAAAACCCCAGCCCGATACGCCCACCCGTTCTCCAGATATTTGATCTCAAAACTTTCCAATATGGCGTCCAAAATGGCGGACGAATGTTTAATTTTGCCGTAACTTGGTCAGTTTGTGGCGTATGAAGACCGGATTTTTTCCAACTATTTAGTCGAGTCCTACTCTTCCCGTTTAGAGTATAAAACGAGCTCAAAAAATTTGGCTCTACAATTGTAGAGCCAATGGCACCAACGTGTAGGCTTTGTCCTCCTGATTCCGAAAACCCCAAACACGTGCTAATTCCGTCGAAAAATGACCAAGTTATAGGCGTTTGCGTGAAAACAAGATGGCGTCCAAGATGGCGGACGAAAGTTTTGAATTGCCCTAACTCGGTCAGTTCTCGGCGTATGAAGACCGGGTTTTTTCTAGCAGGTTTGGCTCTTCCCCCTCTACCCGTTTCTGGTAGAAAACAGTGTCGAAAATTTTTGCTCTCCAATTGGAGAGCCAATGGCGCCAACTTGTGGGGCTTGTCCTGCCGATTCCAAAAACCCCAAACACGGGCCAATTCCGTCAAGGAATGACCAAGTTACCGGCGTCCAAGCAAAATCCAAGATGGCGGCGGAAAACTTTGAACGCCTATATCTCAGCCCCCTGTGGTCCGAATTGTTCCGTGTTTGGTATTGTTGTGATGGGCTCGTCGCGATCTTGCCCGCGCGATGGTCAAAAGGGGGGGGTTACTTTAAAGGGGGGTAACCTTTCCTTAAAAATTCAATATCTAAGAGCGCGAAAGTGGCGCGCGGTCCAAACAACTTAAAAACTATTTTTGGGTCTATACTTCTAATTTATACAACTTAAAAACTATATGTACACGATCTCGTTTTCGAGATATATACAGTTGAAATTTTCTAATATTAAAAAGTCAATATCTTCTGTTCTAGTATACTAAAATTTTTGTTTTAAGCGGCTCCCGGCTGCCTTCTGCGCCCTCCACCTAGATCCAGGGTCGGCTCCAGCCGGACGCTTCGGATCGTCAACTTGATGACCGCATGGTTTTTAGTTTTTGGGGTATATCTCACTTGATTATGCCCGAAAAAATCAAATTAATGTGTCTATAGGTAGCACTCACCAAATAGCGTCTTTTCACAGTTTCAAAACATGGGGTCCCGCAGCTAAAACTCGCGGCGCACGCACTTATAGTTGAAAAATTTGCACCACATAACCTCAAAAATCACTTTTTTGAAGAAAACTTTTGACACAGATGCGTCCGGGTGAATTTTCTTTTTGCGTTTTATGCGCGTCGCGGAGGCGGATCTTTTGGTATATCGCACGGCACTGTACTCGCGAAAAAACCCACGATTTCGAATTTATTAAGACGGAGCTCAACGAAAAAGCAGCGTGTTCGGGCGCGTCTAGACCCAGACTGGTTAGGTTAGGTTAGGTTAGGTTAGGTTAGGTTAGGTTAGGTTAGGTTAGGTTAGGTTAGGTTAGGTTAGGTTAGGTTAGGTTAGGTTAGGTTAGGTTAGGTTAGGTTAGGTTAGGTTAGGTTAGGTTAGGTTAGGTTAGGTTAGGTTAGGTTAGGTTAGGTTAGGTTAGGTTAGGTTAGGTTAGGTTAGGTTAGGTTAGGTTAGGTTAGGTTAGGTTAGGTTAGGTTAGGTTAGGTTAGGTTAGGTTAGGTTAGGTTAGGTTAGGTTAGGTTAGGTTAGGTTAGGTTAGGTTAGGTTAGGTTAGGTTAGGTTAGGTTAGGTTAGGTTAGGTTAGGTTAGGTTAGGTTAGGTTAGGTTAGGTTAGGTTAGGTTAGGTTAGGTTAGGTTAGGTTAGGTTAGGTTAGGTTAGGTTAGGTTAGGTTAGGTTAGGTTAGGTTAGGTTAGGTTAGGTTAGGTTAGGTTAGGTTAGGTTAGGTTAGGTTAGGTTAGGTTAGGTTAGGTTAGGTTAGGTTAGGTTAGGTTAGGTTAGGTTAGGTTAGGTTAGGTTAGGTTAGGTTAGGTTAGGTTAGGTTAGGTTAGGTTAGGTTAGGTTAGGTTAGGTTAGGTTAGGTTAGGTTAGGTTAGGTTAGGTTAGGTTAGGTTAGGTTAGGTTAGGTTAGGTTAGGTTAGGTTAGGTTAGGTTAGGTTAGGTTAGGTTAGGTTAGGTTAGGTTAGGTTAGGTTAGGTTAGGTTAGGTTAGGTTAGGTTAGGTTAGGTTAGGTTAGGTTAGGTTAGGTTAGGTTAGGTTAGGTTAGGTTAGGTTAGGTTAGGTTAGGTTAGGTTAGGTTAGGTTAGGTTAGGTTAGGTTAGGTTAGGTTAGGTTAGGTTAGGTTAGGTTAGGTTAGGTTAGGTTAGGTTAGGTTAGGTTAGGTTAGGTTAGGTTAGGTTAGGTTAGGTTAGGTTAGGTTAGGTTAGGTTAGGTTAGGTTAGGTTAGGTTAGGTTAGGTTAGGTTAGGTTAGGTTAGGTTAGGTTAGGTTAGGTTAGGTTAGGTTAGGTTAGGTTAGGTTAGGTTAGGTTAGGTTAGGTTAGGTTAGGTTAGGTTAGGTTAGGTTAGGTTAGGTTAGGTTAGGTTAGGTTAGGTTAGGTTAGGTTAGGTTAGGTTAGGTTAGGTTAGGTTAGGTTAGGTTAGGTTAGGTTAGGTTAGGTTAGGTTAGGTTAGGTTAGGTTAGGTTAGGTTAGGTTAGGTTAGGTTAGGTTAGGTTAGGTTAGGTTAGGTTAGGTTAGGTTAGGTTAGGTTAGGTTAGGTTAGGTTAGGTTAGGTTAGGTTAGGTTAGGTTAGGTTAGGTTAGGTTAGGTTAGGTTAGGTTAGGTTAGGTTAGGTTAGGTTAGGTTAGGTTAGGTTAGGTTAGGTTAGGTTAGGTTAGGTTAGGTTAGGTTAGGTTAGGTTAGGTTAGGTTAGGTTAGGTTAGGTTAGGTTAGGTTAGGTTAGGTTAGGTTAGGTTAGGTTAGGTTAGGTTAGGTTAGGTTAGGTTAGGTTAGGTTAGGTTAGGTTAGGTTAGGTTAGGTTAGGTTAGGTTAGGTTAGGTTAGGTTAGGTTAGGTTAGGTTAGGTTAGGTTAGGTTAGGTTAGGTTAGGTTAGGTTAGGTTAGGTTAGGTTAGGTTAGGTTAGGTTAGGTTAGGTTAGGTTAGGTTAGGTTAGGTTAGGTTAGGTTAGGTTAGGTTAGGTTAGGTTAGGTTAGGTTAGGTTAGGTTAGGTTAGGTTAGGTTAGGTTAGGTTAGGTTAGGTTAGGTTAGGTTAGGTTAGGTTAGGTTAGGTTAGGTTAGGTTAGGTTAGGTTAGGTTAGGTTAGGTTAGGTTAGGTTAGGTTAGGTTAGGTTAGGTTAGGTTAGGTTAGGTTAGGTTAGGTTAGGTTAGGTTAGGTTAGGTTAGGTTAGGTTAGGTTAGGTTAGGTTAGGTTAGGTTAGGTTAGGTTAGGTTAGGTTAGGTTAGGTTAGGTTAGGTTAGGTTAGGTTAGGTTAGGTTAGGTTAGGTTAGGTTAGGTTAGGTTAGGTTAGGTTAGGTTAGGTTAGGTTAGGTTAGGTTAGGTTAGGTTAGGTTAGGTTAGGTTAGGTTAGGTTAGGTTAGGTTAGGTTAGGTTAGGTTAGGTTAGGTTAGGTTAGGTTAGGTTAGGTTAGGTTAGGTTAGGTTAGGTTAGGTTAGGTTAGGTTAGGTTAGGTTAGGTTAGGTTAGGTTAGGTTAGGTTAGGTTAGGTTAGGTTAGGTTAGGTTAGGTTAGGTTAGGTTAGGTTAGGTTAGGTTAGGTTAGGTTAGGTTAGGTTAGGTTAGGTTAGGTTAGGTTAGGTTAGGTTAGGTTAGGTTAGGTTAGGTTAGGTTAGGTTAGGTTAGGTTAGGTTAGGTTAGGTTAGGTTAGGTTAGGTTAGGTTAGGTTAGGTTAGGTTAGGTTAGGTTAGGTTAGGTTAGGTTAGGTTAGGTTAGGTTAGGTTAGGTTAGGTTAGGTTAGGTTAGGTTAGGTTAGGTTAGGTTAGGTTAGGTTAGGTTAGGTTAGGTTAGGTTAGGTTAGGTTAGGTTAGGTTAGGTTAGGTTAGGTTAGGTTAGGTTAGGTTAGGTTAGGTTAGGTTAGGTTAGGTTAGGTTAGGTTAGGTTAGGTTAGGTTAGGTTAGGTTAGGTTAGGTTAGGTTAGGTTAGGTTAGGTTAGGTTAGGTTAGGTTAGGTTAGGTTAGGTTAGGTTAGGTTAGGTTAGGTTAGGTTAGGTTAGGTTAGGTTAGGTTAGGTTAGGTTAGGTTAGGTTAGGTTAGGTTAGGTTAGGTTAGGTTAGGTTAGGTTAGGTTAGGTTAGGTTAGGTTAGGTTAGGTTAGGTTAGGTTAGGTTAGGTTAGGTTAGGTTAGGTTAGGTTAGGTTAGGTTAGGTTAGGTTAGGTTAGGTTAGGTTAGGTTAGGTTAGGTTAGGTTAGGTTAGGTTAGGTTAGGTTAGGTTAGGTTAGGTTAGGTTAGGTTAGGTTAGGTTAGGTTAGGTTAGGTTAGGTTAGGTTAGGTTAGGTTAGGTTAGGTTAGGTTAGGTTAGGTTAGGTTAGGTTAGGTTAGGTTAGGTTAGGTTAGGTTAGGTTAGGTTAGGTTAGGTTAGGTTAGGTTAGGTTAGGTTAGGTTAGGTTAGGTTAGGTTAGGTTAGGTTAGGTTAGGTTAGGTTAGGTTAGGTTAGGTTAGGTTAGGTTAGGTTAGGTTAGGTTAGGTTAGGTTAGGTTAGGTTAGGTTAGGTTAGGTTAGGTTAGGTTAGGTTAGGTTAGGTTAGGTTAGGTTAGGTTAGGTTAGGTTAGGTTAGGTTAGGTTAGGTTAGGTTAGGTTAGGTTAGGTTAGGTTAGGTTAGGTTAGGTTAGGTTAGGTTAGGTTAGGTTAGGTTAGGTTAGGTTAGGTTAGGTTAGGTTAGGTTAGGTTAGGTTAGGTTAGGTTAGGTTAGGTTAGGTTAGGTTAGGTTAGGTTAGGTTAGGTTAGGTTAGGTTAGGTTAGGTTAGGTTAGGTTAGGTTAGGTTAGGTTAGGTTAGGTTAGGTTAGGTTAGGTTAGGTTAGGTTAGGTTAGGTTAGGTTAGGTTAGGTTAGGTTAGGTTAGGTTAGGTTAGGTTAGGTTAGGTTAGGTTAGGTTAGGTTAGGTTAGGTTAGGTTAGGTTAGGTTAGGTTAGGTTAGGTTAGGTTAGGTTAGGTTAGGTTAGGTTAGGTTAGGTTAGGTTAGGTTAGGTTAGGTTAGGTTAGGTTAGGTTAGGTTAGGTTAGGTTAGGTTAGGTTAGGTTAGGTTAGGTTAGGTTAGGTTAGGTTAGGTTAGGTTAGGTTAGGTTAGGTTAGGTTAGGTTAGGTTAGGTTAGGTTAGGTTAGGTTAGGTTAGGTTAGGTTAGGTTAGGTTAGGTTAGGTTAGGTTAGGTTAGGTTAGGTTAGGTTAGGTTAGGTTAGGTTAGGTTAGGTTAGGTTAGGTTAGGTTAGGTTAGGTTAGGTTAGGTTAGGTTAGGTTAGGTTAGGTTAGGTTAGGTTAGGTTAGGTTAGGTTAGGTTAGGTTAGGTTAGGTTAGGTTAGGTTAGGTTAGGTTAGGTTAGGTTAGGTTAGGTTAGGTTAGGTTAGGTTAGGTTAGGTTAGGTTAGGTTAGGTTAGGTTGTTGGTTAGGTTAGGTTAGGTTAGGTTAGGTTAGGTTAGGTTAGGTTAGGTTAGGTTAGGTTAGGTTAGGTTAGGTTAGGTTAGGTTAGGTTAGGTTAGGTTAGGTTAGGTTAGGTTAGGTTAGGTTAGGTTAGGTTAGGTTAGGTTAGGTTAGGTTAGGTTAGGTTAGGTTAGGTTAGGTTAGGTTAGGTTAGGTTAGGTTAGGTTAGGTTAGGTTAGGTTAGGTTAGGTTAGGTTAGGTTAGGTTAGGTTAGGTTAGGTTAGGTTAGGTTAGGTTAGGTTAGGTTAGGTTAGGTTAGGTTAGGTTAGGTTAGGTTAGGTTAGGTTAGGTTAGGTTAGGTTAGGTTAGGTTAGGTTAGGTTAGGTTAGGTTAGGTTAGGTTAGGTTAGGTTAGGTTAGGTTAGGTTAGGTTAGGTTAGGTTAGGTTAGGTTAGGTTAGGTTAGGTTAGGTTAGGTTAGGTTAGGTTAGGTTAGGTTAGGTTAGGTTAGGTTAGGTTAGGTTAGGTTAGGTTAGGTTAGGTTAGGTTAGGTTAGGTTAGGTTAGGTTAGGTTAGGTTAGGTTAGGTTAGGTTAGGTTAGGTTAGGTTAGGTTAGGTTAGGTTAGGTTAGGTTAGGTTAGGTTAGGTTAGGTTAGGTTAGGTTAGGTTAGGTTAGGTTAGGTTAGGTTAGGTTAGGTTAGGTTAGGTTAGGTTAGGTTAGGTTAGGTTAGGTTAGGTTAGGTTAGGTTAGGTTAGGTTAGGTTAGGTTAGGTTAGGTTAGGTTAGGTTAGGTTAGGTTAGGTTAGGTTAGGTTAGGTTAGGTTAGGTTAGGTTAGGTTAGGTTAGGTTAGGTTAGGTTAGGTTAGGTTAGGTTAGGTTAGGTTAGGTTAGGTTAGGTTAGGTTAGGTTAGGTTAGGTTAGGTTAGGTTAGGTTAGGTTAGGTTAGGTTAGGTTAGGTTAGGTTAGGTTAGGTTAGGTTAGGTTAGGTTAGGTTAGGTTAGGTTAGGTTAGGTTAGGTTAGGTTAGGTTAGGTTAGGTTAGGTTAGGTTAGGTTAGGTTAGGTTAGGTTAGGTTAGGTTAGGTTAGGTTAGGTTAGGTTAGGTTAGGTTAGGTTAGGTTAGGTTAGGTTAGGTTAGGTTAGGTTAGGTTAGGTTAGGTTAGGTTAGGTTAGGTTAGGTTAGGTTAGGTTAGGTTAGGTTAGGTTAGGTTAGGTTAGGTTAGGTTAGGTTAGGTTAGGTTAGGTTAGGTTAGGTTAGGTTAGGTTAGGTTAGGTTAGGTTAGGTTAGGTTAGGTTAGGTTAGGTTAGGTTAGGTTAGGTTAGGTTAGGTTAGGTTAGGTTAGGTTAGGTTAGGTTAGGTTAGGTTAGGTTAGGTTAGGTTAGGTTAGGTTAGGTTAGGTTAGGTTAGGTTAGGTTAGGTTAGGTTAGGTTAGGTTAGGTTAGGTTAGGTTAGGTTAGGTTAGGTTAGGTTAGGTTAGGTTAGGTTAGGTTAGGTTAGGTTAGGTTAGGTTAGGTTAGGTTAGGTTAGGTTAGGTTAGGTTAGGTTAGGTTAGGTTAGGTTAGGTTAGGTTAGGTTAG
>CAMAOI020000014.1:0-23627 GCA_945859575.2 Herminia tarsipennalis
ATATTATAAAGTGTTAGCATACACAATAATTGAGCGATATGTATTCCATTGGCAACACTGATTTAAACATATTTTTACTTGTTGAGGGTAGCAACACTAACGTTTATTTAAATTTGATCAGTTATTTTTCAAAGCAGTCCGTTCGGAGCTACAGACGTCAAAGGTTGTCTTGAGCAACATTCGAGTGTAAAATTAAGTTGGAAAGCGCTGTGCATGGAACAATAAAAGTGATTTGACTGTCTAAGTGTGGTTTGATCTTTCAAGTCAGAAGTGGTGGATAATTATCTACGTGCCTGATGCGGATATTTCCTAAACCAGCGACGATTAAAGGTCAGAATTTATTGCATAATACCTTCTGCCGGAGATTTTACTTCACATTTACTTTAACTGCTGCCGTTGGAACATTTTTCGTATTGGACTGATTTGTGTAAAGCATGTGATGCGATATTTTCATATGATGCGTCGTCATATCTGTGTGGATTTTAATTTAACGAATTAATATTTGAATTGAAGTGTAGTAGCTATTTTTAATCAAAATGTGTTTATTACAAACTTCTACCTACATACCGTTTGGAATAATTAGCTGTTATTTCTTAATTTGCGATTATATACAATTGAAATTGGTGATTGTATTAATAATTTGACGGTATCCACATAAAAAAGTGATTATTGCTGAATGTTTGTTTGAATATTTTGAATTTATTTTCCATGTTATTTTTATACAGTTTTTATTGTATTTTGAATCACTCTGAATAGTTTGTGTTATTTGACGATAAGAGGTAAGCGAAGACGACGTGATTTGAGTAATGTAGTCTACAAGACCGCATGATATAACTGATCGTGCAGTAGGTCGTGGCACTGTAAAAATCGTAGTGATACAAAGCACAATAGTAAGCCATAAGCATATTAAGAGAGGTAGCAAACGAACCTCTAATAACTTTTAGAAAAGTGCAATCTGCAAACTAACTAGGACCTGTCTAATAGAACTTTCGATACAATTGACTGCGTCTAACTAAATTAAGAAATAAAGATTGAGCGAATATTCATTTCAATCATTCTTCTATAACGTCGTTCAATTTCTGAGCGCAAATAATTTACGTACCTACCTATAGTTTTGTGCCTGATGAATTAACCAAGTGATAATAGTCAAAAAAATCGAAGACTAGATATACAAAGTGAGTGAATGTGCACATATTCATCCCTGGGACTAGCGCCGGATATGTCATTACGTTCCCCAAAATTAAGTGGTTTAGCCTAAAAGTACTTATATACCTAGTTACCTAGTTGGGAGGATTGGCTACAAAATACAAAACCTGGTTTCCTTTGAAATGAAATTATGGGGATCTATTAATGTTGATGTAATAAAAGCTTCGATGTAGGTTTGGCAAACCGAACAAGTGCTCAATTATTAGCGTACACTTACCCAACATAAAAACACTAGGTACGTCTATAACTAACCTTCGAGAACAAAGTAGCATAGTATTAAAAAAAAAGAGTATATTGATATATGTATGTGTATGTATATGTATGTGTGTGTGTATGTATGTATGAATATATATGTAAATAACGAATCAAGCGATACCAGACGATGTTTTAATTGTAATGAAAATAGGTCACATAAGTCTAAAATGAAGTGACCAATTAAAAGAGATGTAGGTAACTTTTGCTGTAATTTGGGGCGTGGTACCAAAGAATATTTAAGTAAAACAATAAAATATTAAGTATACGTAAAATGAAATAAAAGCTGATATGTGCTTTACTAATAGTGAGTCCGGTAATTTGAGATGTAAAAATTAACAATGTAATTCTGACAGGATATGTTCCTTAAACGGAAGTCAAACAGTATTTGCGGAAGTATTTACACAAACTATGTACCTATATTATTAGCTCAGAACATAGGAAACAGTCGTTTAATGAGGTACGGAAATTTTGCCGTCAAACTATTAGAGATGTTTATGATTACTTTAGAAAATCCTTTAGTTACTTAAAGCTGAAACCGAAGCGCTTACCGCAGACGATCATTATTTGTCAACCAGTCTTAGTATAGCAATATTATACAGAAAATCAAAACACAGAAAATTATATTTCTTAGTCGGTAGATAAACTGATTTTTTTTTGTATACGGCAGACTTATAAAATAATAATCTTGAGACTAAAAAGTTTACGCAGATTTTGGTACAGTTATTAAACATGCTAGTTGATGTAAGAGCCGAAAATAAAAATAGTGGTGGCTTACTAGTAAGGTACTATACGATCGTTACCTACAGTTACCTAATATTTTACCGTTAATCTATTTTATCCTTTTAATGAATAGGAAGATATACTGTTTTATCTAGACTTTTTACATTTTAAGATGGTAATGAATATTTAATTGATTGATCGATATCGGATCTTCTTTGCTCGCGGACAAATATAACTAGAAATGTGAATACATAGGTTTGACAACGGAACGTACTCCAAGGAAGGGTTATGTTTTTATAAGTAGATATAATAAATAATTAGTACCTACTTACTGCGCTGACAGAGCAACAAAAGTATAAATGATTTGATTTATTAAAACAGTAGGTAAAGGAAAAGCGTTGCAATGAATTTATCGGAATTAGGTAAAACTACTCTATCAGAGGTGAATATTACGCTAACTGGTAACAGATATCACAAAGGTAGTTGACCTTTTAAAGAAAATGTCAAAAAAAAAAATTACTAGCAAACCGTCTTGTTTGCGAAAGCGCATCAGACTACGCGAGTCCCAAAATAGAATAAAAATCCATTACTCCATAGACTGAAGACTGCTTTTGGCTATTATCAAGTGCTCATTTTTTTTTTTTTTTATTTATTTTTATTTATTTATTGAGACAAAAACGAATTAAAAAAAAACAATTACAATTATCTCACATGCACTGAGTGTAACGATATAAAAATAAATATACAAAAACAATTCACATAGATAAACAAAATTAATTAATTAATAATACAATTATATATGTAAGTCAATAAAATTAATTTAAATGATAATATGAATGTCAACTTAATTATATTAAACAATTGCATTAGTCAGTAGTCAGAGTCGTATGTCAAATTATCATTCATAGATCTATCCCATTGGTCAGTTAAATGTTCACAGTATGTCAGAATAAGTTTCCAAGGAACATCACACAAAATATCGCAATCAGTATTGGCAGCGAGGAGTGCATTAAAGTGGCGTCGGGTACGGATCAGCGGTGACATAGATCGCGCCACAGTACGACCATTATCAATGTGGAAAAGGCCCGGTAGCTGCCCACGCCTGTTAACGGTCATGCCAGGTGCTTTAGGCACAGACAGGCTGCACATAAGGTTGTGTAACTGCAGGTTGTCAACTTGTCCGTTAAGCACTTTGCAGCAAATAACCACTCATGAGTGAAGCTAGTAAGAGATTCACACTGACACTAGTAAACTATGCTTATAAGCAATCTGGCTGCAACGTGCGAGACCCGATTTCGTATTTCATCCTATAGCGTGTTATAGTTTACAAACGACAGGTAATGAAAGTAAATTACACTCTTATGAACTTTGCCGGTAACAATTTTTCAGTTTAGGTATATATTGGGTAAATTATTTAGAATTATCTTTGACTGTGCTGCCATATGGAACGATGACCAAAAACAAAGACTTATTTTCTAATTAATTCCAAGATAGATACTAACTCACTACAAGTTAGTATATTCTGGTGCAGAAATATGACTTCGTTGTAGAACATCAAAATCATACTGAAATGAGTCATGATGATGCAGTCGCCTATGAATCCCAAGACTAAAGAAAATTGGTTGATATTTTAGCAGTAGTGATGATGTTGTGTAGTTGCTCACAGTTTAGGAACAAGATTCAGAATTCAAAGAATAATTATTGCATTATGCGATTCAACAGTTTCACTGTTAAAAATGGCCGATTGCACAGAATAATTCAAGTTAAGAACGATTAGGTACACTATTTTAAAATGAAAAGTCTCCAACTCATGGTGCCTCTGTGGCACCGTGAGGGTGTATCCAGCTGCTACGCAGGAGGTCGTGGGTTCGATGCCCACCCAGGATAAGGCTGTGTGCGATGAGCACGATGATTTGTTGTGTCTGGGTGTTATTTATCTGTAATATGTATGTATTTGGAAATGTGTAGGTGTGTTTATCGGTTGTCTGGTTTCCATGGTATAGGCTTTGTTTGCTTTGGGATTGGGTAGCGTTGTGTGAGTTGTACCAAGATATTGTTAATATTTTAGTTGGCATGAGTTGAATAAATTTATAAATTAGGTAAATCTTGTACAAGCTACATTAAAAGTGGGAGCTAAGTATAAAGAAACCATTTGATACTCAAAATACCGTCTCGAGTAATTATCGACGCATTTACGTAATTATATAACCAGTTGAAAATATCAAAAGTAGCACTAGCATTCGGGTATTTACAGAGTATATCTCGTCACTTGGAGTGCCACGTCGTTTGATATCTGGCTGTGGTGTTAGGTTTGGATACTAGTAAAGAGTTCTATTAGGTCCAATGACCAATTTGAGAGGTACAACCAGAAACATATAGATAGTTGATGCGATAACAGCAACCAATCATTACTAACCAGAAAATGAGTAGGATTTGTATAATGGTTCATTGAATACCGTAAACAAATCAACGTGTCATACTCCTTCTGGAATGCTCATTGGCTTTCAAACAACTAGTGTGTCAGATACCTTTATGAAATCTCTAGTTTCAGAATCTTGTACCAAACTAGATCTTGACAAAATTAAATAAAAACGCTTAATTTAATTAAGAGTAACTTTGATATGTGCATATGGGAGCTTTGATATGAAACCATAAGAAACCACATCAGTATAAAGTACGAGATCTGGTTCACGTCGAAAGGGATACGTACAGACCAGAGCTTTTTAGTTGGGCAGAGTCGTAAATTATTACCAAAGTGCGTGGATAGACACCGCTATGATTTAGAAAATTTCCCAATTACCTACTGGAAAAGGACCTTATTTTGTAATAATGATGCGTTCTTGAGTGATTCAGAATAGAAAAAAAAACAGTCTGCAATGTATTATTGTGATGGTTTACGTCATTCGTATACATGGCTTGTGATTGATGTATCATATATTACATATTGAAGAAATTACGTGTAACAAGATCCTAAAGTCAAACGAAAGTAATAAAATAAAGTGTATATTTAGTGAATTAATAAGAGATAATGTAATTTAAAAGTAACAGAAACAAATTTGATAAAATATATTCTAAAATCAATCAAAAGTAATCGTATAAATAAATTTAGGAAATTATTAGAGATGAATTAAAAATATATATATATTCTAAAATCAAAGAAAAGTAATTATATAAAGTGTTAGTTTAGTGAATTATTAAGAGATAAATAATAGTTTTAAAAGTAATAGATGGGTTTGATAATCAAATAATGTGTAAATTTAGTGAGTTAATAAAAGATAATAAAGTAACAAAGGTGAATTTGATAAAATATGATATGATATATTTTAAAATGAAACAAAACCGAATATATAAAGTGAAAATTTTGTGAATTAGGAGAATAAATAATGTTCTGAAAGTAAAAGAGATGAATTTGATAAGACATTTAAAGGGATTGTAAAAGTGAAATGATTACGAGATTAATAAAACTTAGCGAATTATGAGTGATGATAAGTCAATGATGAACAGTGACGATTAGTGAGTCGCTACGGGTGATGTCCGTAGTCGATGTTAGTTTTAAGAGTGAGTCGCTACGGGCGAGAGTGTCCGTAGTCGATGTTAGTTTTAAGAGTGAGTCGCTACGGGCGAGAGTGCCCGTAGTCGATGTTAGTTTTAAGAGTGAGTCGCTACGGGCGAGAGTGCCCGTAGTCGATGTTAGTTTTAAGAGTGAGTCGCTGCGGGCGAGAGTGTTTGTAGTCGATGTTAGTTTTAAGAGTGAGTCGCTACGGGCGAGAGTGTCCGTAGTCGATGTTAGTTTTAAGAGTGAGTCGCTACGGGTGAGAGTGCCCGTAGTCGATGTTAGTTTTAAGAGTGAGTCGCTACGGGCGAGAGTGCCCGTAGTCGATGTTAGTTTTAAGAGTGAGTCGTTACGGGCGAGAGTGCCCGTAGTCGATGTTGTGGTTCTAAACCGTAATTGTAATCAGCATTTTTTTTTTAACCATGTTCTGTGTTTATTTATGTTTTGTAAACGCGAGGCCGCGTTTGACGTCAGGATTAGCCGAATGTTAGCATACACAATAATTGAGCGATATGTATTCCATTGGCAACACTGATTTAAACATATTTTTACTTGTTGAGGGTAGCAACACTAACGTTTATTTAAATTTGATCAGTTATTTTTCAAAGCAGTCCGTTCGGAGCTACAGACGTCAAAGGTTGTCTTGAGCAACATTCGAGTGTAAAATTAAGTTGGAAAGCGCTGTGCATGGAACAATAAAAGTGATTTGACTGTCTAAGTGTGGTTTGATCTTTCAAAAGAGAGAAGATTTGATTGTTTGTTTGTATTGAATATGTAACTACCCACTACACTACACTAACCCTGGGTTACATAGGCTATTTTTCATCCCAGTATTCCCACGGGAACGGGAACTACGCGGGTAAAACCGCGAGGCGTCCGCTAATATTGTAATAAGTATGTTTGAATGCAAATATTTGAATACGTAGAAAATACAAAAATGCATTTGCAGTATTTAGACTCTGTAACATGACTGTATAAGCTTGCTAATTGAAAAATGAGGACGTCAGGTTTAAATACATGAATGTATAATACAATTAGTAGGTACAGATAGATAAATACTTAAGCAAATGTCCCGGGAATACGGTCAGATTGTCGCGCTAGCCGGCTGATTTATTGTCGTGCGCTTTACACCCACTAACGGGGTTGCCAGAGCGAAAATAAATGCTTTTTAGTACGTAATTTTAATTTTATATACATAAGGTATTATTAATTTATATGTTAATTGGTTTGTTATCATCAATTATATTGTATACATAGATTATGGTAGGTATATGAACCATTCGATAGAATAGGTACCTACTATAGTAGGGTATAATTGGGGGTTCTGGATCACTTCCTCGCTTCGCTCGGCGCGTGATCCAGAACCCCCAATTCTCCACACATAGAACATGATCCAGAACCCCCAATTTTCTACACATGCAATATGATCCAGAACCCCCAATTTTCCTCACATTCAATATGATCCAGAACCCCCAATTTTCTACACATGCAATGCAGAGCGCTCCAATATCACACTATCATGATCGATGATTCTCTTAACTGCTCATCTTTTCAACTTAATAGGAACCGGTTTATGAACAGCTTAATCGCAGCAACTCAAGCTGTTATGCACAGCCTGTTCCTATGTATTAGGTTTCTTCTATCAAATCTACAAGATTGTTGTAGATTTGATGCTGGATTATTCGAGCCCATAGCTTAATCCCTTTAAAGCGAATTTTAGAGCATTTGCCGTTATCTCTAGAGCAAGGTATTAGGATTGCATTATACTGCTCGTGATTAATTATTTCTACAATATGAAGCCCGCATAATCGCTTTTCTACTATCAATACCTGTACACGATCTCCAATTCTCAATGTCATGTTATTCAGCAAGTAAGTCGAAGCTTGTATTTTATTTAGAAAACTGATATTTCAAATTTTTAATCTTGCTAATTACGTACGTAAATGCTTGCGAAAGTTTTTTAAGACTAAGGTTGAGGAACAGGGAAATTTTGAGCAAACAAAATAAGAAAAAAAAACCACTTAATTAAAAAGTTTATTATCGAAACACCATTTTTTTAAACATAAAACATTTTTTAAAGAACATATTGAGTCATGATATATACAACTGTAAACGGTTTCAGAATCTTTATATTGCTCATACAAGCTTGACAAATTAGGACAGTTTTTATCTTCTAAATTAATAACATTATTATTATTCGACATAACTTGCAACCATGACACTTTTTCTAAACCTTTAGTGTAAACACATTTATTTCTTAACAGATCTTCAAGTAAACATAGGCAATTAGAATAAGGAATAAATCCTTCACCCCAATGTATTTTTCTGTTGCGCTCGATCCAGCTTACTTGACGTCTTTCTGATTTTGTCAAGTTGTAATAGGGAAATGGTGGCTTAATTAAGAACACTTGTATTTTGTTATCACACCATATAGCAATTTCTTTTATTATAAACTCATTTGCTTCTGTTTTGAAACCTTGAACGTCTACAATAGCAGTCATGATAATCTTCGCACTATATTACTCAAAGGCTTATATTCCACCAGACGATCGTTGATAATCAAACAATATGCGGCAGTATTATCTGGTATTGAAGTTGAACATTCAATTTCTAATCGAACATCGACTGGACCTGATTTTAGACTATCGTTTTGCCTTGAACAATCTAATATAAAAAGAGGAGCCTTTTCTTTAAAGTCCTTTAGACTAAGCAATGGGTCTGCTGGACTGTTGTAATACGACTGACGGAATTTGGCATACATTTCGTATAATATACTGTATTTGTTCTCAGAAAACTTTAAGCTCAAAAGTTCATATGGATAATATTGTGAATTCAAAAAGAGAGTGACATTTGTAACTTCACAATGATCAAATCGCGAACTGTCATTGAGTTTATTATTTTTTCTATTAGTTTGTAAGCAGAAAATTACATATCTAGGTTTCTCTAATTGTGACGCAGTTTTAACTGCCCACGAATGCTTTGTAGTTTTAGGAAGCAAAGGGTACTCATACAAATCCCAATTTCTAAATGCCATTTGAATAGGCTTATCCTTTTCTAGTAATTTTAAAAGAGCCAGTCTTTCTCGATCTGACACTTTTATATGTGGTACTCTCCATTGAAGCCTTTCTATATCTATTTTGCAATAAGCAATATCATCAGCAAGTATAACACTATTTAAATTGGAGTTACTTCTATTCAATATAAGTTCATGTTTGCAGTTTATTACAATTTTTTTATAGTCTTCCGCAAACCCTAAAATCTTATTTAAAGGTATTACAGCACTAAAATGGCCATCATTTTTAATACCGTTTGAATTCCAGCCCCATAAGGCAGCCACTTTATTTTCTGCTTCATTTAATGAGATATAAGATTTTATTGTGGACGTTATGCCGGAATTTTTTATACGATCTATTTCTATACCATTCATTTCGTACCTGATGTCTTGAAACAAGAACAAAATATAGTTATTACTAAATGTAACAATTTTTTCAATCGGCTTTCCATCTTTACCGAAGAATTTTGCTTGACCTTCGATGTAAATTGAACTGGCTGATGGTAACACGTATATATCTTGCTGGTGTATGGGAATTCTGATTTCGTCATTTTCTCTGAAGCAGTTATTGTAGGGATTGTAAGAATGGACTTCATAACTTTCGATTGAAGAATCGAAATGCGGTAAATCATTAATCTGTAGTATATTCATACTTTAAAACCTAAAGCTTTAAGAAAATCTATATTTGCTTTAGTCAACTTCCTCACTTTTTTCTTACGTCTACGCGTATTAGTGGTTGTAGAAGAAATAAGACGTTTTACTTTGACTGAAGGGTTTATATTATATTGTATCATTTTATTTTTCTTAAATGAAGACGCAGTTGAATATGTTCTACGAAGTTAATACTGTAACCAAACTGATCGACAACTTTAATAGATATAGATGAAATTGTATTTTTGTTTACCGGAAAATAAATAACGTTCTGAGGCGTTTCTATATATTGGTCGTCTACAACGGTATTAGGCACAAATTCGTGAATAATGTGAGTTGGTAATCCGTTGGTATAGGAACCGTATATCAAATCACATTCAATTCTGATAACAGATGAGGTATTGTTACTAAAACGACGACCTGATGTTGAGTTCAGTATTGAAAAGTATAATAATCCACACTCATATTTTCCAGATAAACTCAGAGGTGGTTGAAAATATGATTCTAATTCTGATTTATTGCCGGAGATAGTTACTGTAGTAGACATACTTGCATACTGAACTCTTTTCTTAAATTCTGTTTATTTTATTCCATGATTAATCCAAAAAAATCTTAAAAAGTTTAAACAAAGATGTCCGCAATGGAAAGGATGATTGCCTTGTACATTTTCATAATTGTAGTGAATTTTAGAGCCTAAATATTTTATTAATTCTTTTGGAGGCTTAAGATTTCCATAACTATCAAAATATTCGATATAATCTTTGCATTTTGCATAGGCTACCCAATGAGAGCCGGGGTTTTTAGAAATATCTAAATTAATAATACCACATTCATATTTAAAAGGGTGTGTAGGAAGTTCGTCTCTCATAAAGACACCTCTAAAATAAGGAATATTATTTCCATATTTTACAATGTCAAAATTAGTCAAGGCTCGATTGGGTAGCCGATACTTTAGTTTTTTTCTTTTGATACGAAAATTCCCAGACCATATTTATGTGGCTTAACATGTAATCCATTTCCAATACAAAGGGCTTCCATTTTTTCATTGTGTCTCTTCGATTCATCATATAGCTTTTTAGCCATCTTGAATTCATTTATAGTTTTAGCTATACCAGCCGCCCCGCCTGCTATGGCTCCCGCTGCGGATAATCCAGCAAAAATAGGAATCAAAGGCAAAACTCCACCCGTTTTTGGTATAGGAATAACGCGGGGAAGTTTAATAGAAGAATCTTCAACTAATTCTCTGGCAGCAGCCATAGCTAGTTTTATTGCCCCTTTCTTGCATTTTGGTTTTAATTTTTTCATTCGTTTTTTCGCGACAGTAAGAACATTTTTAAATTTATTTTTAAGTCCTTTTCCAGAAGTCCTTTTGCATGAAGATTTTTGGCTGTAAGTTTTTAGGCCAGTACCAGTTTTAATTTTGCTTGTCATAATATTGCTCACTAGACGCGCTGCAATTTTTTCTCCTGTACCTGCATCAGCTGCAACTATACGTTTTTTCGCCATTTTAAACAAAATCAAATCAGCCTTATGGCGATCTTTTAAGTTCGAAGATTTGTGATATGCAATATCGTGTTCTTTACAATATTCGTCTAATTTGTTGATACCTTTATCACCACGCGCAAGTCTCCTAATTAATTTTGTACCTGGACCACAGTAATTGTATCCCGGCAAATGTAATTCAAATGGTAAATGGTTTATAAGCCAATTGAGAAGACTACTCTCTCCAGTGCCCATAATAAGACTGTTTAAAAATAAATTAAACACTTTATAAATATAATGCGTTGAATAAACAATTGACAGTTATCTAAGTTTATAAGTATAAATAATGGAATCAGACATTATTTTGCAATAATCTATTTAATTTGTTTCTTATAGCGCATTTGACTTATCTATCCAACTATTTTCTGCAGAAGATAAACCTAACCATTTTACTAAAACTCTGTTTCCTCTCTTTTTAAGAACTTTTTCGACTAGATACACATTAGGATGTTTAGTCTTTTGAAGTTCTTGCACATAAAATGCTCCTAAAATAGGCTGACCTCTAATAGTATCTTCAATTAAATAGGTGATAGGAATTGTATTACGTATTTCTCGAATTTTAAATATTTCTGTTGACCAGTTAGGTGTATATCCTTTTTCAAATGTTCCTTTGTACTTACTGATACGTACATAATCACCCACTTTATATCTTACTTTTACACTAACTTTTTTTACTAAACTTGCATAACGTTCTAATATACGTTTTTTATTTATATTATTCACATTCGCAGGGATTTCATCAATCGTTCTATGGTATGTGTGATTGTATTTATGAATAACATTATTGAGGGTATTATTTATCCAATTATAATTGCCTTTCAAACTGAATTCTTTGTACAATTTAGATTTCAATGTCCTAATAAATCGCTCGACTATTGAAGCTTTTTTTGATGAGAATGTTGAGTAATGATTAATATTATAAGATTGCATTAGATTTTGAAATCTATTATTATAAAACTCTGTCCCATTATCAGTTTGAATATTTTTAGGGACACGGCCTCTATCCAATAATATCTTAAAAGTATTACATACAATCTCTTTGTTTTTACTTTTGAGAGGAAAGGTCCAAGCATATTTAGAAAATGTGTCAATAACAGCGAGGATAAATCTAAAGCTTTTATTTTCTTTAGAAATAGATTGCATATCAATTAAGTCCGCCTGCCATAGATCGTCTATATCTTTCATAATAACTTTTCGTCGAGGAAAATTTATCCTGGCATTTTTATGAAGCTCATTTACCACATCGGCTTTGATCATGATGATTTTTCGTTCAAATTTATATTTTTGTCTTTTAGCTCAGATTGATTTAATAACAAATTTTGGTAATGATCGTGATTGTTAAGTATGTTAAACTGAATTAAATGTCTATTGCTGTTCCTATTTATTCCTTTATTATATTAGCTTCTTTTAGTTCTTCAATGATAGATAATATTTCATTATCATGATTTGTATTGCCGGCGTCTCTTGAAGCCATTAATAATTTTAATCTCTCAATCAATTCATTGGGATCATCCCAGTATACTAAATCAGTGTTGTTTTTAAATTTTTTTAGTTTTGGTAAGTTTCCTCCAAGTTTTGATTTAGGTTTACTGTCAGACGTTTCCGAAAACAAGGGTTTAATTATTTCCCGATATTTTTTACCTTTACTTGACTTTATCTGACCTCTGGGGCTAAAATTTCTTCTATGAGCATTTGTATAATGTAGCATATCTTTGTAGATCCGCTTATCTTCATTTGATATTAATTTTAAATCAGGCTTTCTTTTAAATAAAAGTTCTTTCAAACCTAATGTAAAGTTGTAAACTTTGTCATCGATTTTAACTAAAACGTTCTTATCATTATTCAAACTAGAAAATGATACTACTGAGTTACCCATCATGTAAGTCTTGTTTTTACTTCTAATTCCAAACGGTATATTAAGGTCATCATATATACCACAGATATCTTCTCCCTCTAATGATATTTCATCTAGCGATTCCTTTTTAGGGCTTTCAATGAATTGAGTAGAATCCAGATCTGGACTGTAACATTCTTCAAATTTACTCGATGAACTAGTATTTATATCATCGGACTCAATGCCTTCCAAATTAAGTAGTGTTTTATTTTCTACATTTTTATTTTTTTCCGCAGGTAAATTCGCGTCAACTAAAGACTTAAGGGGATCTGTTACAGGTTTTAGGACTTTATCGAGTGATAAATTCATCGAGTGTTCCTGGTTCTTCATTTGTTTTATTTTGTTCTTTATTGAGTTCACAGACTTCATTAATTCAATTTTAATATTTTTCTCCATATTTATATTAAAACAACTGTGTTCAGGGAATGAAGATCTAATACTGAATTTGTTATTCATGTTATTTATTATATATAAATTCAGTCAAATTTCAAAAATGTATCAAAATTCTGTCTGTACCTTCCATTATTTACGGGCGATTCTTTATTAATAAGTACGAAATTATATGGGTTACTCCAAATGGTTTTACAGATATCTTTAAACTGTTTCCATTGTAGATCGGAGCCGACATGTTCATCGTAAACATGTTTTAAATTCGTATCATCTTGTTTAAATAATATAAGAAAATTAACATTGTCACGTAACAATTGTTTCGGAATTTTAGAATAGGTTTGAGATAAATAAAAACAATCTATTTGTTTATGTCTGCCCATACAAAAATAATTACGGATATTAACTTGATTTTCACATGCAACATCATCAAAAATAAATACAGAGTTAGTCAAAGCTTCACTCGGAGCTATAACATCTTTATCATCTTTTAATTCATAGAAGTTAATCTGAGGAACTCTTTTTAATACCTCGCTCAAGAATCGATATTTTGGCTGAAAAGAAGTTTTGGAGTAAAGATAAAGATTTTTAAATTTCAATCCATTTTTATGTAACAGTAAGCTGATCATAACGTTTGTTTTACCACAGTTCGACGGACCACATATTATACAACGAATTGTATTTGGTAATAAAGCACTATGTCTGATTTGGCGAGAAGGTTCATTAAATTGTATACCGCTAACTTTCAGAGATATGGGTTGCTTAACCAACTTCATCTTGTCAATGATTATGTTGAATGGCTAACATACGTTTTTGTGTTCACTTTTTATACTAAAAAGGGGAAATTATGTAAAACATAACATGACATTTTGTTACTATTTCTGTACCTACATGTTTAGATAAGTTTTATTAACATAAGTAAGTATGTAATTACTCGTAATAAACATATTAAATCAAATTAAGCATGTGCACAATATGCATATAAATAATAATATCATATTAGACATGACTATTCAACTAACGCGTTTCTACAGGTTTAGACAGATTTATTTCATTATTGAAATCGTCAGCAAAAATATTATATGAAACATGACATGACAAAGAATATTCATTTATCGCGTTTCTACAGGTTAAGACAGGTTCGTTTAATTATTGAAATCATTAATGAAAATATTGCATTCTCGCATTACTCAATATCAAATGCCACTGTTTAAAATAATCCACATCTAAGTTAGGTAGGTAGTCGCTTCATTTCATTGCAGTATTTGCCATAAGCTGGACCTCTTGTTTGTCAATTAAACTACAATTGCCTGGTAAGTTTTGTTTTTTTTTTTTTTCTATTTTATTTTAATGCCATGCATTTTTTTTTACTTTCAATAAGTGTTTAATAATTAATATTAATTTATTTACAGAATCATGTCTCTGGCACCGTCCTACAGCCCCTCTATAGATATCGCAGATAATTTACGTGAGGTAATTAAATATTGCGTTTATCTTAACTTACTTAAATCCATTTTTCATATTACTTGTGTTATTTATTTATTGAATGACTGTTTTTTTTTTTTTTTTTTCAGAATTTAATAGGAGATGCGGACCCAATCACCAATCCTTTTTATTATGCTCAGGATAGAGAAAGCTGGTATGCAGAAGTAGCAGCCAAATCTCGCGAAGAATATAAAAAACAAAAAGCAGAGGAACAAGAAGCAATAAAGAAGAAAAAAATTAAATCAAAATGTTTTAAAAATACCTCTTTTGTTATGCGTAAGGAGCCGGGTCAAGTTCGTAATTTAATACAAATATACATACATAATTTGGACAATAGTAATATGGATAAAATAAACCTTGATCCTGACAGCGCGGGTGTGAGTGTGCAATATTTAGTGACTAGTGATTACGATGACGTCATGAATGAGACTGAACATTTAGTTAGTAAAATAGTCAAAAAGTTAAGCAGACATAATGTGTAATCTTTTATTAAATACTGTAATCTACTTATTATTATTGTCATGATAAATTATATTATTTTAAAAAAATCTGTTTATTTCATATTGGAACAATAAATTTTTAAAATATATAAGATTATATAATACCTTTATTATAATGAATACTCAACCCAGTAAATATATTGTAAGTACATAGTAAAAAATAAAAAATTATTAACCTAACTAACAATTTTATTATATTTATGCTTGTTATTAGGTCAGTGACACATGTTGTAAATAAAAATATTTTTACACTAACAATATAATATTTTACTGTACATCTTACAAGCAAACTTAAATACAAGAAGCTTACAAGTATTTTGTTTTTTACAATAAATTTAATATTAACCAAAACATTTGTTTTACTCAAAATGTTGTTGTATAATTTTGCGCCTAAACCTACAAATTCCGTTATAATTTCACCACCTAATTTATCTTTTAAATAATCAGGTATTTTAATTAGCTTTTGGAATATTAAATAAATTATCCTTTTCGAAATTACTAATTAACTACAAACAAAAATATTTAGATAAAGTATAGGCGCAAAAGGCCGGAGGTCAGAGTCCGCAATTCCGCATTGACAAACATTTTCATGACGTAGCGCTAGGTGACTTAACATGTGACATGTCATTTGTCACTGTCACTTTAAAACAAAAATATGTCGCAAAATCTCTATTTTACTATGCCAACCAAATAAAAACACAAAGAAAAATACGAAAGTTGTACGATGTGCCTACAAAATAGGGCAAGGTACTCAGCATTCATAGGATGAGCATGACGACCCATCTTATTACTGGTTTTCAGTGTTGCCCAGTCTTGAACGTTAACGCCGTAACTACATTTCCAAGTCTTCATTGTTGTATTGAAATATGTGCAGCAAATCTAGCATGGCAAGTGTGCATAAACTATTAAACTACCTCCTACTATTATATAACTACTAAGATTATAATTCCTGCTTATATTTTTATATTAATTAAACCCAATACTAAAAAAAAAACTGATATTTAGCTATGGGACTGATTTCTTTAACTTATGTGTCTATATTATTTTAATATAACAGTAAAATACTGAACCACAATGCTTTATTCTTGTGAAAACAATGTGTATAAAAAGAAAGCTCACAAAGCCGCTACACTTCTACTCACAACAATCTTCTGCATAGTCAAATATATTAGAGTACTTGAGACATCAAATCCCAGTCTATTTATTTAAGTTTAGTTATTTTCTTTATGCTTTAGGTTCTCCACACAGAATTTACTAGTTAACTAGTTAATAGAGAGTTAAAAATTACCGCTGCCATTCCAAGATCCTGTGAAAGCTGGTCTGTTGCCACACTATGCGGTCATAAATCACTAATGGACTAAGACAGCAAGGTAACCATTTGTATTAAACATGTATTTGAGCTGAGAATTGAACTCAGACTCAGGTTATAGGTACTTAGGCAAATTATATTTATTACACAAATACAAAAATGAAACAAGAAACATTATGATTCATAAGATTTTTTTATTTATGCATTAAACAAAGTAAATACATGGGTAGATACATAGTCACAATTATAGCTCTAAATTATTGTAACATTATAAACATAAAGTAAATACATGGTAGATACTAAAATTAGGTAGGTATGTAGATACATAGTCACAATTATAACTTTAAATTATTTTAACATAAACAATGGTAGATTCTAAAATTAGGTAGATTCACAATTTTAGCTTTAAATTACTGTAACATTATAAACAGAAAAGATAGTAAATACAGTCACAATTATAGCTTAAAACATAGTACGATAATGACCCCAAGGTACAGTATAAATTATATTTCTTTTAATTTGACGTTTGTCATCATTTCCGTTGAGTACTAATTTATTAATTTTCTGTGTATACAACTTGTGATTTTTGGATCGAATGACATACATAGTATCTCTGAAATTTATATCATTATTCAAAGTATTTTTATATTTTTCAATTGTGAGCCTATTAGAAATAGGTTTTTTAACTCCTTTAGCTTTTTTAATTGTATTATTTAAACTATTTAAACAGTATAATTTAGCCCTCAAACCAATAAACTCTGTAATGATATCACCACCCATCTCATCTTTAAAATAGCCAGGTATTTGTTTATTCACTTTTGGAATACCATAAATATTATTGTCTTCAAAGTTGCTTGTATCAAAATATTTTATATTTTGTTTCATGTCTTTATAAAAATCATCAGTTTGTATTAAATACAAGAGACTATCAGTATCAGTATAACAAAGGCTTATGTCATTTTTGTATATTTTCTTCATAACAGAATAGTGAAATTGATATAAATGACACTTTGCTAACTCCAGTATCGTAAAACCAATATATATTGGTCGATCTAAAACTACTTTAGCAGGCTCTAATTGAATAGCAACAAGGTTCTCTGAAATAATAGCCATATTTTTAAAATTAGGGGCGCTCACATATTTTTCTGCCCCTTTTATTTTATTGGTCTTATTAAAGTTATCTTTCCACACATTAACTAATTTAACATCTACTTGTTTCCTTTTGTTTTCAATTGTTTTACCAAATATTGAATTATTTTGCTTCTTGAAAAAATCTCTTTCGAATACTGAGTTAGCTTTTTGTCTAAGTATTGTATTAAGATTTATGTATGGTTCTAAGATATTTTTTTGAGTAAATGCTAGAATTTTATGAATATTTAATAATATAAGACCATTCTTTAAACATTCTTGTAAATGAACATAGTGAATGACATATCTATATTTATCATACAGATTAGCAATTAGTTTTGTGTTTTTGTCATCACATGGAACAGGAACGGGCATTTTTTCTGGTGCAAATGGCAAATCAGAATGTTCGTCATGTATATCAGGCGGATAATGAATATCAACTTCAAGTATGTACCCTTCATCACTATCAGCAGTAACAGATGCAATTTCAAATAAAGCTATTTCAGATTTTGTTAAAAACCTAAAATTTCCTGTGGGAAGTCTTTGTGTCATAGCATGCCCATACAAATTGACACAATCTAAGTAAACTAAAAATGTATCGGGTTCTTTTTCGTTATAGTCTGGCAAATATTTATTATTAGCCTTTGCATATCGCAGCGAACATTGGGCAAGACCTCCTCTAATACCCTTTTCTAGCATTTGATATATTTCTATATCAGATATTAAATCTAATTCTACTTTAGTTAACAAGAGCATGGCGTCCCAGCTTAATGATGGTGATGAAACGTAATGACAAGGGTCAAGCTCATAGTGACATAAACTCATAGATCGGAATTTCTCAAATACATCGCACAATAGTAAGACATCACATTTCAAATATAAATCAGTATATTCGCCTAAATTCTTAATACCAAATATAGCCCACATCTTTAAAGCGTGATTGTAATCGTCAGTAGACACTGTATCGGATGTGAGTTTATTATAAAAATTTGAGCGATCTGGTAACTGAGTTTCTGCATATCGTTCCCAGGAGTCTATATAGTCATAGCAATACACGCCTTTCCTAAGGCATAATTGAAATAATTTTTTATCAATGAAAAATGATCGTAAATGCTTTAAATCATTGGAGTCCAATGTCTTTACTAAGTTGTCTAAACTCGAACTTAAGAAATTAAAAGAATCTATAAATTTTAATTGGACTACTTTCTGAGAATTAAATGGAAAAAATTTGGTAAAAGAAATATATTTTTCCTTAGTCTTTGGAATTAAATTGATTCGACCGGAAACACTTGAAAGTTCTTTTATAAATAAATGACAGTCATATCCTGAAAGATTATGAAATATTATGGGAATAAATTTTACAGACTTATTATTTAAATTGCATGAATTATGAGCTGGACCCCGATATTTACCTGTGAAATGATCATGGTCATGAACAATACAGTCATTATTAGAAAAATTTTCTTTACAAATATGACATACTGTAGCAGTCTTAAATGAAAGAAGCTCTTCATCATTCAGTGGAATCATGTCTCTAGGCAAAGATAAAATGTCATATAAAGTTTCTAAATCCTTAGCAATAGAATCTACAAACTTTTTTGAACAATTTGGACCTCGATAAGATACTAAATTATTAAGCTCTGGATTACTCTCACAGCATATATAATAGGCGAAACAAGTTGCTTCATGAATTTGTATGTTTTCGACATACTGACTTTTATTTTTATCTGAATATTCTCGAAGTAAGCTTTCAAAGTCTCCATAAATAACAATAGGAATTCTTTGAGTTCTTATATAATTAGAAAATCGAAGCTTGCTATTCTCTTCTGGGAGCAGTGTTTGTATTCGTGCGCAATTATGATTATTTAGTTTTGTCTCTGAATCAAAATATATAAAACATTCATCACATAAGTGAATTTTAGATTTGTGTTTTGTTAGTTGATCATGCACTAGTCGCGCGAAATTTTTTATTAAACAGAAATGACTTTTGTCTCCTCTTTCAATTAGTAATAAATTTACGTGGGTCAGTTTCCGTTGTAAAGTTTTGTATAATGGCCCAGTAATAGTGTTATTTTTTTCTAAACCATAAACATTTACACTTATAGTCGGATTTTTTTTTTCGAATTGTTTTATGTCATCAAATGTTGGTGGGAAAGATATACCATTTATATTTAATAAATTTAAGTAATGTGGATATGATGAAACTCTATTACTGTTATGCCGTGCTGGATACATATGTGCTACAATACACCAGAGAAAGCAATGTCTATCTTTATTGCAAATGTTAAGACATGATTTTGTTTTAAGAATTTTTAGGGGTAAAGATATGTAACTGCCAGCTTTTAAGGGATTATACTTAACTATATTCATTTCCAAATGATTAATCGACTCTAT
Organism: Herminia tarsipennalis; assembly: GCA_945859575.2. Lineage (NCBI taxonomy): Eukaryota > Metazoa > Arthropoda > Insecta > Lepidoptera > Erebidae > Herminia > Herminia tarsipennalis. Next base: position 20,077 of record CAMAOI020000014.1, read on the forward strand.
AGCCCAGCCAGATTCTGACATTTCAAATTCGGTGCATTTATACAGCAATTTTTGCACACATTCTTCAAAAAATAATTTTATATTAGTATTTTGTATTATCACATAATACTTTGTATTAAAAGATTTCAAAGACAATTCTTCATTTTTAGGTAACTTGTACAATACAAAAAGCTCAAATTGTATTTTAATCGCTCGGTGTTTTATTCGCAATGTCTCAATAATCTTGTAAACCATGCTAGAAATATCTGATAAAAATATCTCTGGTGATATGTTATCTGTATTCATAGGATTAAATCTGTAACTAGCAATTCTATTTTTAAAAGCTGTAGCTATTATTTGCACATTATCAAATTCAGTACTCAACAAACAGTTTGATTTATGTATATTACTTTTCTTATGTGATGAATATTTTTGAACATAAACTTTACAATCTGGGCAAAATTTCATGTTTGTTTGGTTATGTTAGATACAAAAAGTAAAGCAGTACCTAATTCATAAATTTAATCGTAAATTCAATTAGACAAAATATAAAATATTTATTTTGAGCTATAGTTGATATATAAGTTTTAATTTAGTACTTAAAGGTCATAATTTTTGATTACTTCAAGATTAAAAGTTCAAGGTCACAATTACTGATCTGGATTTATTAAGTTCTTAAAAAATAAGATTCAAGATCATATTAAATGGTCATGAATTTTAAAATTTGACATTCATTAATTCGAGTTTATTGGCTTTTGGATTTTGGCTTTTGGTTTTTGTTTTTAGTTTTTTGGTTTACTGAAAGAAAATCATACAAATAATCATTATAAATATTATATGAGTAAGTACTCATGCAATATTATTTCATTACAATTATCTGAGGAAATAAACATTAAAAAATATCAATTATAGACTTTATGCATAGGTACTTACTTACTTAAATTCAACAATATAGAACATGCTTTTCAAACAAGTTTAATATAATTATTAATATTATTCAAAAGAACAAAAAAGGAAAACATTGAAAAATATAGGTATATCATAAGTAGGTATTTTAAATGGTTTTTAAATATGTAGGTACAATATTATGGGTCCTTTAAATAGGTACTAGTAGGACACTTACCTAATTTTAAAATACGTTTGACTGATAGAGTATCGGTTGTATCTTCCGATAATCTTCTTTCGCAACAGTCACAAGTTTTGTGACTGCTTTCCACACCGGACTGCTGTCGTCAACAGCCGATTTGTAGGTAACTAGTGCTCGTTTCCAGCGGTCATTGCTGAGCACCTCCGCTTCTCGAGCGTTGTAAACACGCAGTTCCACGTAGTAGTTGCCCTGCCGGGTGGGGTCCCGCTGAAGTGTATAACCGGAACCACTACGTCTTGATAAGAAGCTCCGCAACGCAGCCGCTCGAATGGGTTCACCACCAAGTTCTTGCTCGTTCTGAAATTTAAAAATGATTATCATTAGAAACAAGAATAAGTTTAAAAAACTAAAAATTTTATCCGTAGTCGGGACTACGGATAAAATTTATATAGCCTATGTCACCCGGGCTATTCTTACGAATTCATTGACACCTCATTTATTAAAATCCGTTGAGTAGTTTAGGCGCTGTGGTGGAACATACAAACATACATACATAGACTGCCAAAATCATTACCCTTCCTTTTGGCTTCGCCGTAGTCAGGTAAATAATTTAAAAGGAAAGCATGACAGATTCTGAAAAAAATATACTGAACCATAAATTTTACCTAACCCCTCGGGAATCGTATTTAGAACATCAAAGTCTAACTAATATGCTAAAATAATGGAAAATAAAAGGACTCCGTATTTACAAATAAAAAAACTTCAGCATACCTCTGAATCCGACAGCTTCCTTTTTTTGAGCGATTTCGTTGGCGCTGGCAAATCAACTTCTGTCTCCGAGTCGGACCCAAAAAAGCTAGATTTGACCACCGCCGGAGCAATTTTTTTCACAGAATTTTTATTTGTTTTTCCGACAACCTTTTTCCTTATCTTCTTTTTTTCTACCGACGGCGATGGCTGAGATGGTGGTATTTCGCAGTCAGAATCGAAGGGATTGGTCGACCTAAAATTAAGAACACCATAAATAAATTTCACTCACAAATTCAACTTACTATTAGATTATTCGATATAAATAGTGATTGTAGAGTTGTACGTACATACTTCCTGTTCTCTTGTTCACAATATATTGTAAAATATTATTGTCAAAGACGAGCTGCAAGTGCAGGAGATGTGTGCTAATTAAAATGAAATTATGCCATGCAGTCTTATTTGTAGATCACATTTTTAAGCAGTGGTTTTAGTGACAAATCGCTAGCTAAGTGAGAAAGCGATTTTGATATGTGTGCTAAAAAATGAGTTCTATGTTATCAGCAAATAAGATCTAAAATTAATTGATTGTTACTTACTCAATATGACCACATGCTTACTTTCCTTATTCGGCGATGGCGCCGCTCCGTCGCGTATACCTGAGACGATTTTCTAAAAAGGAATTGGTATGTACTCTCTCAGAACAATAAGATCGATACCTATCTATCACTGGGTAACTTTAAAACCAAATTAAGTATGTTTCTATTGAAAAATGTAACCAAGTCCAATATTTTTTTCCTAGTTTCATGTCACACCCAAACCGAAACGTATATCTGTATGTCATACAAATATTTGCTCGCGTGGTAATCAAACCCGCGACCCGATAGCAGTAGCCAATGGCTTATCCACTGCACCAGCTGGGTACCCGATCGATATGTCAAATTAAAGGGAGAGATTATTTATTGATTAGTAGATGATTGTGTGCGATAAGAAATTTCATTGTTTAAAATGTTAATAGCATTTTAATAAGCGGTGTTTACCTATAAGTAATTGTTACATTGTTTTTATTTTTGGGCATGTATTAGTTTTAAGTAGGTATTCATGTAAATCATGTTTTTTTTTTTTATTAATCTTAATAAATAAATAAAATAAAAAGTGTTTGAACTAGAATGTACATTTTTTTTTAAAGACTACTCCCGCAGTATGGTGCAAGCCCCGTGTCGCGGGGACTTTACAAACATACATGTCACGGACACAAAGAACACCCAGACTCAGAACAACAATTTGTGGATCACACACAGTGGCGTCCTGTGTGGGAATCGAACCTACAACCTCTTGCGCAGCAGTCGGACACACTCCCACTGCGCCACAGAGGCAGTCATACATACGCATACATAATTATATTATTTAGAGTTCAGCTCCAAATCAAACGGTTGATTAGTTTCTCAGACTCGCGTCGATAAATGCATCACACATTGTAGTTATTAATCGCTCGCGTATGTGTAGAAAATTGGGGGTTCTGGATCATATTGCATGTGTAGAAAATTGGGGGTTCTGGATCATATTGCATGTGTAGAAAATTGGGGGTTCTGGATCATGTTCTATGTGTGGAGAATTGGGGGTTCTGGATCACGCGCCGAGCGAAGCGAGGAAGTGATCCAGAACCCCCAATTATACCCTACTTATGTTTAGTAAAAGTGCCTTCAGCCGCTTTGAATCAGTAATTTCGCTTTAGTTA
>CAMAOI020000015.1:0-10000 GCA_945859575.2 Herminia tarsipennalis
AACCTAACCTAACCTAACCTAACCTAACCTAACCTAACCTAACCTAACCTAACCTAACCTAACCTAACCTAACCTAACCTAACCTAACCTAACCTAACCTAACCTAACCTAACCTAACCTAACCTAACCTAACCTAACCTAACCTAACCTAACCTAACCTAACCTAACCTAACCTAACCTAACCTAACCTAACCTAACCTAACCTAACCTAACCTAACCTAACCTAACCTAACCTAACCTAACCTAACCTAACCTAACCTAACCTAACCTAACCTAACCTAACCTAACCTAACCTAACCTAACCTAACCTAACCTAACCTAACCTAACCTAACCTAACCTAACCTAACCTAACCTAACCTAACCTAACCTAACCTAACCTAACCTAACCTAACCTAACCTAACCTAACCTAACCTAACCTAACCTAACCTAACCTAACCTAACCTAACCTAACCTAACCTAACCTAACCTAACCTAACCTAACCTAACCTAACCTAACCTAACCTAACCTAACCTAACCTAACCTAACCTAACCTAACCTAACCTAACCTAACCTAACCTAACCTAACCTAACCTAACCTAACCTAACCTAACCTAACCTAACCTAACCTAACCTAACCTAACCTAACCTAACCTAACCTAACCTAACCTAACCTAACCTAACCTAACCTAACCTAACCTAACCTAACCTAACCTAACCTAACCTAACCTAACCTAACCTAACCTAACCTAACCTAACCTAACCTAACCTAACCTAACCTAACCTAACCTAACCTAACCTAACCTAACCTAACCTAACCTAACCTAACCTAACCTAACCTAACCTAACCTAACCTAACCTAACCTAACCTAACCTAACCTAACCTAACCTAACCTAACCTAACCTAACCTAACCTAACCTAACCTAACCTAACCTAACCTAACCTAACCTAACCTAACCTAACCTAACCTAACCTAACCTAACCTAACCTAACCTAACCTAACCTAACCTAACCTAACCTAACCTAACCTAACCTAACCTAACCTAACCTAACCTAACCTAACCTAACCTAACCTAACCTAACCTAACCTAACCTAACCTAACCTAACCTAACCTAACCTAACCTAACCTAACCTAACCTAACCTAACCTAACCTAACCTAACCTAACCTAACCTAACCTAACCTAACCTAACCTAACCTAACCTAACCTAACCTAACCTAACCTAACCTAACCTAACCTAACCTAACCTAACCTAACCTAACCTAACCTAACCTAACCTAACCTAACCTAACCTAACCTAACCTAACCTAACCTAACCTAACCTAACCTAACCTAACCTAACCTAACCTAACCTAACCTAACCTAACCTAACCTAACCTAACCTAACCTAACCTAACCTAACCTAACCTAACCTAACCTAACCTAACCTAACCTAACCTAACCTAACCTAACCTAACCTAACCTAACCTAACCTAACCTAACCTAACCTAACCTAACCTAACCTAACCTAACCTAACCTAACCTAACCTAACCTAACCTAACCTAACCTAACCTAACCTAACCTAACCTAACCTAACCTAACCTAACCTAACCTAACCTAACCTAACCTAACCTAACCTAACCTAACCTAACCTAACCTAACCTAACCTAACCTAACCTAACCTAACCTAACCTAACCTAACCTAACCTAACCTAACCTAACCTAACCTAACCTAACCTAACCTAACCTAACCTAACCTAACCTAACCTAACCTAACCTAACCTAACCTAACCTAACCTAACCTAACCTAACCTAACCTAACCTAACCTAACCTAACCTAACCTAACCTAACCTAACCTAACCTAACCTAACCTAACCTAACCTAACCTAACCTAACCTAACCTAACCTAACCTAACCTAACCTAACCTAACCTAACCTAACCTAACCTAACCTAACCTAACCTAACCTAACCTAACCTAACCTAACCTAACCTAACCTAACCTAACCTAACCTAACCTAACCTAACCTAACCTAACCTAACCTAACCTAACCTAACCTAACCTAACCTAACCTAACCTAACCTAACCTAACCTAACCTAACCTAACCTAACCTAACCTAACCTAACCTAACCTAACCTAACCTAACCTAACCTAACCTAACCTAACCTAACCTAACCTAACCTAACCTAACCTAACCTAACCTAACCTAACCTAACCTAACCTAACCTAACCTAACCTAACCTAACCTAACCTAACCTAACCTAACCTAACCTAACCTAACCTAACCTAACCTAACCTAACCTAACCTAACCTAACCTAACCTAACCTAACCTAACCTAACCTAACCTAACCTAACCTAACCTAACCTAACCTAACCTAACCTAACCTAACCTAACCTAACCTAACCTAACCTAACCTAACCTAACCTAACCTAACCTAACCTAACCTAACCTAACCTAACCTAACCTAACCTAACCTAACCTAACCTAACCTAACCTAACCTAACCTAACCTAACCTAACCTAACCTAACCTAACCTAACCTAACCTAACCTAACCTAACCTAACCTAACCTAACCTAACCTAACCTAACCTAACCTAACCTAACCTAACCTAACCTAACCTAACCTAACCTAACCTAACCTAACCTAACCTAACCTAACCTAACCTAACCTAACCTAACCTAACCTAACCTAACCTAACCTAACCTAACCTAACCTAACCTAACCTAACCTAACCTAACCTAACCTAACCTAACCTAACCTAACCTAACCTAACCTAACCTAACCTAACCTAACCTAACCTAACCTAACCTAACCTAACCTAACCTAACCTAACCTAACCTAACCTAACCTAACCTAACCTAACCTAACCTAACCTAACCTAACCTAACCTAACCTAACCTAACCTAACCTAACCTAACCTAACCTAACCTAACCTAACCTAACCTAACCTAACCTAACCTAACCTAACCTAACCTAACCTAACCTAACCTAACCTAACCTAACCTAACCTAACCTAACCTAACCTAACCTAACCTAACCTAACCTAACCTAACCTAACCTAACCTAACCTAACCTAACCTAACCTAACCTAACCTAACCTAACCTAACCTAACCTAACCTAACCTAACCTAACCTAACCTAACCTAACCTAACCTAACCTAACCTAACCTAACCTAACCTAACCTAACCTAACCTAACCTAACCTAACCTAACCTAACCTAACCTAACCTAACCTAACCTAACCTAACCTAACCTAACCTAACCTAACCTAACCTAACCTAACCTAACCTAACCTAACCTAACCTAACCTAACCTAACCTAACCTAACCTAACCTAACCTAACCTAACCTAACCTAACCTAACCTAACCTAACCTAACCTAACCTAACCTAACCTAACCTAACCTAACCTAACCTAACCTAACCTAACCTAACCTAACCTAACCTAACCTAACCTAACCTAACCTAACCTAACCTAACCTAACCTAACCTAACCTAACCTAACCTAACCTAACCTAACCTAACCTAACCTAACCTAACCTAACCTAACCTAACCTAACCTAACCTAACCTAACCTAACCTAACCTAACCTAACCTAACCTAACCTAACCTAACCTAACCTAACCTAACCTAACCTAACCTAACCTAACCTAACCTAACCTAACCTAACCTAACCTAACCTAACCTAACCTAACCTAACCTAACCTAACCTAACCTAACCTAACCTAACCTAACCTAACCTAACCTAACCTAACCTAACCTAACCTAACCTAACCTAACCTAACCTAACCTAACCTAACCTAACCTAACCTAACCTAACCTAACCTAACCTAACCTAACCTAACCTAACCTAACCTAACCTAACCTAACCTAACCTAACCTAACCTAACCTAACCTAACCTAACCTAACCTAACCTAACCTAACCTAACCTAACCTAACCTAACCTAACCTAACCTAACCTAACCTAACCTAACCTAACCTAACCTAACCTAACCTAACCTAACCTAACCTAACCTAACCTAACCTAACCTAACCTAACCTAACCTAACCTAACCTAACCTAACCTAACCTAACCTAACCTAACCTAACCTAACCTAACCTAACCTAACCTAACCTAACCTAACCTAACCTAACCTAACCTAACCTAACCTAACCTAACCTAACCTAACCTAACCTAACCTAACCTAACCTAACCTAACCTAACCTAACCTAACCTAACCTAACCTAACCTAACCTAACCTAACCTAACCTAACCTAACCTAACCTAACCTAACCTAACCTAACCTAACCTAACCTAACCTAACCTAACCTAACCTAACCTAACCTAACCTAACCTAACCTAACCTAACCTAACCTAACCTAACCTAACCTAACCTAACCTAACCTAACCTAACCTAACCTAACCTAACCTAACCTAACCTAACCTAACCTAACCTAACCTAACCTAACCTAACCTAACCTAACCTAACCTAACCTAACCTAACCTAACCTAACCTAACCTAACCTAACCTAACCTAACCTAACCTAACCTAACCTAACCTAACCTAACCTAACCTAACCTAACCTAACCTAACCTAACCTAACCTAACCTAACCTAACCTAACCTAACCTAACCTAACCTAACCTAACCTAACCTAACCTAACCTAACCTAACCTAACCTAACCTAACCTAACCTAACCTAACCTAACCTAACCTAACCTAACCTAACCTAACCTAACCTAACCTAACCTAACCTAACCTAACCTAACCTAACCTAACCTAACCTAACCTAACCTAACCTAACCTAACCTAACCTAACCTAACCTAACCTAACCTAACCTAACCTAACCTAACCTAACCTAACCTAACCTAACCTAACCTAACCTAACCTAACCTAACCTAACCTAACCTAACCTAACCTAACCTAACCTAACCTAACCTAACCTAACCTAACCTAACCTAACCTAACCTAACCTAACCTAACCTAACCTAACCTAACCTAACCTAACCTAACCTAACCTAACCTAACCTAACCTAACCTAACCTAACCTAACCTAACCTAACCTAACCTAACCTAACCTAACCTAACCTAACCTAACCTAACCTAACCTAACCTAACCTAACCTAACCTAACCTAACCTAACCTAACCTAACCTAACCTAACCTAACCTAACCTAACCTAACCTAACCTAACCTAACCTAACCTAACCTAACCTAACCTAACCTAACCTAACCTAACCTAACCTAACCTAACCTAACCTAACCTAACCTAACCTAACCTAACCTAACCTAACCTAACCTAACCTAACCTAACCTAACCTAACCTAACCTAACCTAACCTAACCTAACCTAACCTAACCTAACCTAACCTAACCTAACCTAACCTAACCTAACCTAACCTAACCTAACCTAACCTAACCTAACCTAACCTAACCTAACCTAACCTAACCTAACCTAACCTAACCTAACCTAACCTAACCTAACCTAACCTAACCTAACCTAACCTAACCTAACCTAACCTAACCTAACCTAACCTAACCTAACCTAACCTAACCTAACCTAACCTAACCTAACCTAACCTAACCTAACCTAACCTAACCTAACCTAACCTAACCTAACCTAACCTAACCTAACCTAACCTAACCTAACCTAACCTAACCTAACCTAACCTAACCTAACCTAACCTAACCTAACCTAACCTAACCTAACCTAACCTAACCTAACCTAACCTAACCTAACCTAACCTAACCGTTATAATTTTTAAGGTTTTTTGAATTTTATTTAGGTTTTTTGTTCTATAGGTATTGATATTAGGGTCGTTTTGTATTCCGGGAGCTAGCGCGCACCCCGTGCTAACAAATTTTTTGACATTTTTTGAATATTTTTTGACTTTTTAATTTAATTACGATTAAATTTTGACAATTTTTGACTTTGAACAAGTCTGCTTACTCAGCACTCGGTCTAGGGTGAATTTTTTTGTTTCGTAAGAGGTACCTTGCCGTGCCAACTACCTACCCTTGATCCCTGGTCGCTTATAATTGACGTTTTCCCCGGAAAATAGTGGAAAAACCTTCAAAAATTCCCTAATTTTTCGGTTTTTTGAAGATTTTTTGAATTTTTTCTACGAACACTGATCCCGTTCTAAACGTCATCCTGTAGCACTCGGCGAGACGCATCTCTGGACACCTCGTTTGTTATCCTCCGCCACCTGGAAATCAAAAAATTGCCCCCCCACCCTCCCAGTTGTTACTTGGGTACATCACCTCGGCTCAGTACACCCATACATTTTGGTGTTCAGAAAATTTTTTGAAAATTTTTCTTTTTTGACCTTTCGTTTTTAAATTGAAAATATTAGCCTATTAGAACAATATATATTATAAACATATTATACATTTACAACTTATACAAATATTTTAGTTTTAAGACTTGGTTTATTGACCCCATTTTATCTTCTTGTTTTAACGTATTAGCTTATAAGGACAGTTTAAATCATAAATATATTTTACAAATTTTACAACTTTTACAATAATAAATTAGTTTAAGACTGGGTTTATTGACCCCAAATTAATTTACAAATTTTAACTACTGCAATCACAATTATGTACCGCACACCGGCTCATGAGAGGGAACTTTTACCAGCGTGTCTATCAGACAAAGGCAGTGCAGGACCCTCGCTCATGACAAGGCCACAGAATGTCCGGAAGTCAATTGAAACAATAGAGAAGGCAGCTGCAACATCAGGGAAAGGGCACCCTCAACCACAAAAAGGGACAACAAAACCGGTATTAAAATCCGAAACCGTGACAAAGGGTAAAATAACTCAGCCTACAATAAGCCCAATAAGAACACCGGGTGAAGCAAAAAGGACTTACCCAAACAGAGCAGCTGAAGCCACTGCAATATACAAAAAGGGCCTAGAAAATTTAAAAAAAAAAAAAAAAAGAAAATTTAAATCTCTTCAAAAACCTCCGAAAGGACATCAAGGAGGAAATCAAGAAGACTCTGGACAGGCTTTACCAACTAGCATCATTGGCCCCTGTAGCAAGAAACCTACAGGAAGAGCTGGAAGTGAAAATAAGAACCGGTACAGCAACAGAAGATACTCCAACAGAGGAAGAGACAGGAAATGAAGAGAAAACGCCTGTGAGGAACAAAAGGGAAGACCAAATACTTATAAAACTGGGGGAAAACAACAGCCTCCTCATCGAAAACAGGAAAAGGATGGAAGAACTAAAGTCTATCATGGAGGGACAGAGGGAAACACTGGGGAGAACCACCTACGCACATGTGGCGACTACAAAGCCTGCGGCCAGACTAATGCCTGAGCCAAGGGCATTGCACTCAGTAGTCGTCACATCGGAAAATGAAATGGACACTGGAGAGGAAGTATTGGAAAAGATCAGGAAAGCTGTTGATGCGAAGGAAGGCTGGATAAAAGTGGAAAAAGTAAGAAAAGCAAAGGACAGAAAAATAATTGTGGGGTGTGAAACGGAAGAAGAAAGGAGGAAGTTGAGAGGAAGGCTCGAAACAGCAGGAGCCCACCTCGTTGTCGAGGAGGTGAAAAACAAGGACCCGCTTCTGGTTCTAAAGGCCGTTCTTTCAATACATAGTGATGACGATGTATTGAAGGCCCTCTGGAACCAGAACCGGGGGGTTTTCCATGGCCTCGACAACGAGAAGGACAGGATAAAGGTCAAATATAGGAAAAGAACAAGAAATCCGCATGCTGGCCACGTTGTTCTGGAAGTTTCCCCCACAATTTGGAAAAGAGCAACAGAGGCCGGGAAACTGCGAGTGGACCTCCAGCACGTGCATGTGGAAGACCAGTCCCCGCTCGTCCAATGCTCCAGGTGCTTGGCATACGGACATGGCCGCAGGTTCTGCAAAGATCCTGAGGATCTCTGCAGTCACTGCAACGGACCGCACCTCCGCACAGAATGCCCGGGCGTTGTAGCCGGAGAGCCACCTGAGTGCATAAATTGTAAAAAATCAGGGCTGGATAATAGCGCGCACAACGCATTTAGTAGGGAGTGCCCAGTGCGCAGGAAATGGGACAGCATAGCAAGGGCCTCGGTGTCCTACTGCTAATGTTGTCCCAGAGCATTCTTTCAGGTACGAAAACATAGTGATAGACTGCAAAACCGTGAATGAACCACATCATAATAAGTATGACAGGCTTCCATTCACGGAAAACGCAGCTAAGACACACTACCTGAAGGAATGCCCTACAAATACAGCTAAGTCCCTAATGCACAAACAGCACAACCCGAAAATCATAGTTTTAGTTCTGTTCCTCCAAAAAGACACAAAGTTACCCCTCTTAAAAATTAGTTTAAAATATATAAATAAAGAAAACAACAAAAATAAAATTAGGAAATGTATGAATCGGTATATGATAAACCATATATTAAGAACTCATAAAAATTAGATACTTAAAAATATAAATATGTAAAATCAGTAGACAGATAAATATAGATAGTAAAGTAAAGTAAATATGAATAGTATAGAAAATAAACAGCTAAATATAGATAAAAAGTAAAGATAGATAATTATAATAAAAAAGATAATATGGTCAGTTCCGACCTCAACAAAAAACAAAAATCCCAACATACATAACAAAACAAAAAGGCAAACACAGGCTCCGATCATGTTGGAGGAATCATTGATCTAACCTAACCTAACCTAACCTAACATAACCTAACCTAACCTAACCTAACCTAACCTAACCTAACCTAACCTAACCTAACCTAACCTAACCTAACCTAACCTAACCTAACCTAACCTAACCTAACCTAACCTAACCTAACCTAACCTAACCTAACCTAACCTAACCTAACCTAACCTAACCTAACCTAACCTAACCTAACCTAACCTAACCTAACCTAACCTAACCTAACCTAACCTAACCTAACCTAACCTAACCTAACCTAACCTAACCTAACCTAACCTAACCTAACCTAACCTAACCTAACCTAACCTAACCTAACCTAACCTAACCTAACCTAACCTAACCTAACCTAACCTAACCTAACCTAACCTAACCTAACCTAACCTAACCTAACCTAACCTAACCTAACCTAACCTAACCTAACCTAACCTAACCTAACCTAACCTAACCTAACCTAACCTAACCTAACCTAACCTAACCTAACCTAACCTAACCTAACCTAACCTAACCTAACCTAACCTAACCTAACCTAACCTAACCTAACCTAACCTAACCTAACCTAACCTAACCTAACCTAACCTAACCTAACCTAACCTAACCTAACCTAACCTAACCTAACCTAACCTAACCTAACCTAACCTAACCTAACCTAACCTAACCTAACCTAACCTAACCTAACCTAACCTAACCTAACCTAACCTAACCTAACCTAACCTAACCTAACCTAACCTAACCTAACCTAACCTAACCTAACCTAACCTAACCTAACCTAACCTAACCTAACCTAACCTAACCTAACCTAACCTAACCTAACCTAACCTAACCTAACCTAACCTAACCTAACCTAACCTAACCTAACCTAACCTAACCTAACCTAACCTAACCTAACCTAACCTAACCTAACCTAACCTAACCTAACCTAACCTAACCTAACCTAACCTAACCTAACCTAACCTAACCTAACCTAACCTAACCTAACCTAACCTAACCTAACCTAACCTAACCTAACCTAACCTAACCTAACCTAACCTAACCTAACCTAACCTAACCTAACCTAACCTAACCTAACCTAACCTAACCTAACCTAACCTAACCTAACCTAACCTAACCTAACCTAACCTAACCTAACCTAACCTAACCTAACCTAACCTAACCTAACCTAACCTAACCTAACCTAACCTAACCTAACCTAACCTAACCTAACCTAACCTAACCTAACCTAACCTAACCTAACCTAACCTAACCTAACCTAACCTAACCTAACCTAACCTAACCTAACCTAACCTAACCTAACCTAACCTAACCTAACCTAACCTAACCTAACCTAACCTAACCTAACCTAACCTAACCTAACCTAACCTAACCTAACCTAACCTAACCTAACCTAA
>CAMAOI020000015.1:25000-32500 GCA_945859575.2 Herminia tarsipennalis
CTAACCTAACCTAACCTAACCTAACCTAACCTAACCTAACCTAACCTAACCTAACCTAACCTAACCTAACCTAACCTAACCTAACCTAACCTAACCTAACCTAACCTAACCTAACCTAACCTAACCTAACCTAACCTAACCTAACCTAACCTAACCTAACCTAACCTAACCTAACCTAACCTAACCTAACCTAACCTAACCTAACCTAACCTAACCTAACCTAACCTAACCTAACCTAACCTAACCTAACCTAACCTAACCTAACCTAACCTAACCCACACCAGTACACATATATACGCGACACGTTTTACGTTAGCTCCCACTAAAAAATTACTAAACCATAGTAATTCTTGAGCTACGCGTCTGAAAATTTGGTGAAGTGTTAAGTGCAGTGCAATTCATAAGTGATATTGTGGGCAAAGTGATTGGAAAGTGGAAACCCCTGGAAACCAGCTCTTCTGTCGAAAATCATACAAAACATCGAATAAACCGAACAAGGTTAGTCAGCTTTTACTATTCTAACCACTACAGGGTCGGCACGTCACGGGCCGACCAGACAACACCAGTTCGAGCGAAATCCGTCAAGAGCTTTGGAAGTTAGGGTCACATTAGTATAAACTGCTTTGAACAGCAATAACTCTTGTCACGTAATTAGCACAACGACAGTTCAAATAAAATTAAGACCGCAGAGACGAGACCTACATCCTGATACCGCACACGCGAGGATCGGACCAGCCGTTGTGGAGATAACACATTCCTTTGTTCTTCGTGTGACGTCACAACGGGTGATTTCATCGATACGTAGCCTACACGTTGGAACCAAATCACAACGTCACCCGTCAAATGAAATTGACAACTGTCAGTATCAAGTGACAGACGTCATTTGGAACTGACATCTGTCATTATCAAGTGACAGTCGCCAAACATCAAAACCTTCGCGAAGACCACTGAGCTGAACCTAGTTATTCGAAGCAGACGACCAGCAGGAAGAACACCACCCCGAATACTTACCAGCCTAGCTCCAGGATCACCACAAGTATCTCTCACCATCAACACCACCCCAATCAGTCCCAGCCCCTGAATCCCGTCACCATCACTGAACTCAACGTCCCCCACCAACCGACTTACCTAATCTCATCGGGAAAAAGTCTCCCCCACATAAGTCAACGAACCACCACCAGGCCCGCAATACAAGCTCACCAACCTGACTTTCCACGTCCCCCCCCCAGTAATATATCTCAACGTCCCGAACGGTTGGAAAGACTAAACCCCCACGTGTAAGGATTCATCTTGCTTGGCGAAACTAGCCGCTCCCAACAACAACTTGACCCACGTGCTGCCGCCCCATCACATCCTGGTCCCCCCTCAACAAAAGAGGCCCCTACGGACTTCAACGTCCCCACCCCTCCAGAATACCAAACACCCTCGAGAGGGGGCTCTATCTTCACGGGACAACTAGCCCCTACCAGAACTACGAACTTCTCCCCCATACCCCCCCCCCCCGCTCATATTTCTGAAATTTTGATCTTTCACAATCATCCAGGAATAAAAGTAACCACTCCCCCCCCATCCACCCACCATAACCAACCCCCCCCTAACCACCGTTTTAAATTTGTACTTTTTTGAAGTTTCTAGAAAAATCCCCCCCCCCCCTCCCTTCCCCCCCTTAAACTACAAAACCCCTCGGGCCATATCTCTTAAACCAGACCACCTAGGAAGCCAAGAGTGGTACCGTTAGACTCGGGACAAAAGGGCCTAAAATCTGGCCCCGGCCGTTATTTAATATTTCCCCCTCCCCTAGAATTAATCTAAAAATACTCAATTTTCAAAACCCCTCAGGCCATAGCTACCAAACTAGACCACCTAGACAACCAAGAGTGGTATCGTTAGATTCGGAATAAAAGGGCCCAAAATCTGGCCCCGGCCGTTTTGCAAAATCCCCCCCCCCCGCCTACAATTTTATCAAAAATTTCAAAAATTTCAAAAAAACTCAACTCTTGAAACCCTCTGGTCATAACTTTGGTGCCTGAACCCCCAGAGAGTCAAGAGAGACCTTGTCAAAATTAAAGTACTCCTACGGCTTAACCCTACACCCGTCCCCCCTCCCTCCAAAACCCCTTCAGAGATAGCTCCGGCACGAGAGCTCCTAGAAGGCCAAGTGTGGTACCATCTAAATCGAAAGAAGCAGGCCGAAAAACCGGTCCCAACACTTTTCACCGATTACCATCAAACATCAAACGACAGACGCAGGTCAGTGTACTCAGACACAAATTGCGTAGATAATTTTAGTTCATAGAAATTAGCAGTAATATAAGAAGAAGAAAATGGCAGACAAAGGAAACACCAAGTCACCAACAACGCAGGCAGCCTCCAAACATCAAAAGAAAGCTGAAACAAAACACACCAAGACGTCACAGAACAAAAGCAAACTGACGCCAATAAGAGGAACACAGAGGACGCTGAGACAAAAAGTGCTCACAAGAGCAACTATTGAAAACACACAAACCATAGAGACTGCGGCACCAGCCAGCCCCCATCAGCAAGCAGAAACATCAGTAACATCACCACAAGGTAGCCCATTGGACAACATCCAGCACAGGTTGCTTAAAGGTCACGATATCGAGGAAGACTTAACCTCCCAACCACTATCGGATGATGATGCGAGCTCCATGGCATCTTACCCGGACTCCTACCCCGAATCACTGTTGTCTCAAACATCCAACCCTAACCGCAAAAGTCTGCTCTTTACGAGCAAGCGAGGAATTGGGGTCGAAATGGATGTAGCGACAAGGGAAGCTAACAAAATGCTGCTGGACGGGAAGACTGCGATTGAAGAGGCAGGAAACATGAAGAGGGAATGCAAAACAACTGCACTCGAAAGCTTACAGGGCCTCTATGAAACGATCCTCTCTCTCTCCGAATCCCGAGCACGGCATAAGTACAACATGGAAAGGGAGCGCTCAAACCACGCAAGAGAGCTAGTGAGAATCGAGAGAGCCCACACGAAACAAATAGCCCTACTAACTCAGGAGTTACTAAAGTTAAACACCACCACCTCGACTAACCACCAAGAAATCACAGACGTGAGAAAATGGCTAGAGTTCGAAACTAGAGAGCCATTCCAGAGAATAAAAGCTCTATCAGAACAGCTGCCAAAAATAGACATTAGAACATCACACATCACAGAAAGACTGAACCAACCATCACAGTTAGAGGGAACAACCGCTACAGAAGCCCTCCTGAAAGAAATGCAAAGTCTAACAAAAGTGACACAAAGCCTCACTGCCCAAATTGAATCAACGAACCAAGGGCTCAGGAGAGTACAAACGGACATGACAGACCTCAAAAATAGGAAGCCCATAGAGATTGAACATCTTCAACCTACGATTCCTCCCAAACTCGAAGAGGACATCGTTCACATAAAGAATGGGCTAAACACCATTGAGAACACGGTCAAAACCGTTAATTCGCACCTGAATACTCCACCACCGTTGATTGAAATGGGCCAGCACCTCCAACCCATAAATGAAAGATTAAAAGCCGTATCATCAGAGCTGAGGACGATGCGAGAAGAGAAAAAAGAAACGCCAACCCAATCAATAAACATGAGCCTAGGCACAGAAATGGCCATCACTGAACTTATCAAGAACCAAGTGACTACCCAAAACCCAACCTATGCCCAGCAAGTCAAATCAAAACCGCCCCCCCAAAGAAGACCAAACCACTCACTAATAATCTCATCCACAGACGTATCCAAAACTAGCGAAAACGTACTGTCAGCAATCAGAAGCACGCTCGACATGAAAAATAGCGGAGCTAGAGTGGATAGGATTAGAAAAGTGAAGAACCAAAAAGTCGTAATAACATGCGACACGAAAGACGACTTAAAATTAATAAAAGACAAAATAGCATCCAACAAAACCCTAAAGACCGAGACAGCCAGAACCACCAACCCACTTATTATAGTGAGGGATGTAATGGCATACCACACGGACGGGGAATTGGTGTCACATATCCTAGCGCAAAATAAACAAATACTGCAAGGAGTAGAAACCAAAGACCAACTCATCAGAGTCAAATACAGAAAGAGGGCACGCAACTCACACGAATGCCACCCCGTCCTAGAGGTAACACCACAGTTACACAAAAACATCATAGAAACTGGAAAGCTCTACATAGATCTGCAAAGAAGACCAGTAGCAGACCACTCTCCGCTCATACAATGCGCCCGTTGCCTGGGTTTCGGGCACACAAAAGCGCTGTGTCAAGAGAAGGAAGACCGCTGCAGCTACTGTGGAGAACTTCACGTCTGGGATAAGTGCCCAAGCAGATTAGAAGGCAAACAACCTAACTGCCACAACTGCTCGAAAACCTCTAAAAAACCAGGAGCACTACAACCAGAAGGAAGGCATACGGCCCACAGCAATGAGTGCCCGGAGCGCCAGAAGTGGGATGCTATAGCACGCACAAAAATATCATACCTGTGCTAAGGATGACCATAATACCCCCCAATCCACACCGCCCCAAAATAATAACAAACAACTGAAAATAATACAGGCTAACCTCCAAAGATCGAAATTGGCAACTTCAGAGCTAATGCAGGTAGCGGAAACTGAGGGAATAACGGTTGCGCTGATCCAGGAGCCCTACGTAGGAAGGACAGGCATAGTTAAACAAAACCCGGGCACCACAATCATACAGTGCACGCTAAACCGAAACAAACCAATCAAAGCAGCGGTTGTAATCTTTGGAAACAAACTAGAAGTCACACACGATCCACAGATGGTAACAGAAACGGAGGTACCAGTGCAAATCAATATAGGAACCAAAACTATAGGACTCATCTCAGTTTACTTCGAGGGAGACCAGAACATTGGCCCCTATATTGATAGATGCAAAACCATCATGAAAAAACTCCCCACAAACAACATAATTATAGGAGGGGATGTAAACGCCTGGAGCCACTGGTGGGGCAGCACAACAGAAGACACGAGAGGCGAGGAGTATAGTGGTTTTCTCGACGAAATGGACCTACACATCTTGAATGAAGGCAACACGCCAACATTTGAAACAAACAGAAGAGGCAAACTTTACACCAGTATCGTAGACGTCACAGCCTGTAGCAGTTCACTCTTGGGAAAAATTCACAATTGGGATGTCAACAGAAATCTAATAACATCGGACCACAATGCCATAACATTCAATCTAAAACTAGAAAAGCCCCTCAAAACTCTTAAGCCTATCTCAACCAGAATATACAACACAAAAAAAGCCAACTGGGAAAAAATGAGAACTACTTTTAACACAGCGCTAAACAAAAACAACGTAACTTTAGACACAATGAACACCATCAACACACCACAAGACTTGGAAAAAATGACAATGAAGTACATAAGCAGCATTCACGAGGCATGCGAAGACACAATCCCAAAGCTGGGGACCTACAAAGGGAAATCCACACCTCCCTGGTGGTCCCTTGAGCTTAACAAAGTAAAACAGGAAGTTCTTCGCAAAAAGCGCCGTATAAGGAATGCTGCAAAATGCCGCATAGAAATCGTCATACATGAGTACCAGGAGGCTAAACTAAAATATAACACCATGGCAGAGGAAGCCCAAACGACCAGTTGGAAAGACTTCTGCGCCGTCCAGGACAAGGAGAGCATGTGGGACGGCATATATAGAGTCATCCGAAAAACATCAAAAAGGCAAGAAGACATACTCCTACGTGACTCTTTGGACAAGACGCTAAGCCCTGTTGAATCAGCTAACCTCTTGGCCAAAACCTTTTATCCAGACGACACAACGGACACAGACACTGCCTACCACACTGAAGTAAGAAACACAACCAAATCATCCCGACAAACCCCTGCCGCATACCCGCATCCAGACGACCCCCCCTTCACTCCGGCGGAACTGGACGCAGTGCTAGCAGCACTAAATCCGAAAAAAGCACCCGGACCGGATGGGCTCACAGCGGACATTTGCACGGAAGCTATCACAGCGAACAAGGAGTTATTCATGGCAATGGCAAACAAATGCATGAGTCTAGAATACTTCCCGAACCAATGGAAAAAAGCTCACGTCGTAATACTAAAGAAACCTGGCAAGGAGGATTACACACAACCAAAATCATACCGACCTATAGGACTGTTGTCAATACTCGGAAAAATCCTAGAGAAAATGATGGTAGGTCGCATACAATGGCACACCCTCCCAACACTCAACAAGAACCAGTATGGGTTTATGCCTCAACGAAGCACAGAAGATGCCCTCTACGACCTAGTGAAACATCTAAAAGACGAGATGGCAAGCAAGAAAACAGTGCTGATCGTCTCCTTGGATATTGAGGGAGCCTTCGACAATGCCTGGTGGCCATCACTCAAACACCAGCTGGTCAACAAAAACTGCCCCAAAAATATATACGGCATGACATGCTCTTACCTCGAGGACAGAAGTGTGACAGTCAACTACGCCAGAGCAAAAAGCGAAAAGAACACCACGAAAGGCTGTGTACAAGGGTCAATAGGAGGGCCGACGTTCTGGAATTTAATATTGGATTCCCTCCTGCATGCCCTAACAACAGCAGGAGTGAGATGCCAGGCCTTCGCAGATGACGTCGTCCTCACTTTCTCAGACCAATCAATACCCAACATCGAAAACACAGCCACAAAAACACTACAGAAGGTGGTAGACTGGGGCAAGCAAAACAAGCTAAACTTCGCACCGCACAAAACATTTGCAATGCTGCTAACGAAGAAGCTGAAGCTCGTGAAACCCCGAATTTACATGGCCGGAAAAGAAATAACGCTAGTTGATGAAATAAAAATACTGGGCCTCACCATAAACAAAAGCCTCACATTCAACACACACGTTGCTGCAATCTGCAAAAAAGCAGCAGACGTCTACAAACAACTTGCATGTGCGGCAAAAGTGACGTGGGGCCTAAATCCCGAGGTAACCAGAACAATATACGTCTCCGTTATCGAACCCATCATGACCTACGCGGCGAGCGCCTGGGCGTCGGCAACAGAACACGAAATGAACAAAAAAATCCTAAACTCTATCCAAAGAGGATTCGCTCTTAAAATCTGCAGGGCGTATAGAACAGTGTCACTCACATCGGCACTAGTCCTAACGGGGCTACTACCGCTGGATCTCAGAATCCAGGAAGCAGCTAATCTCTTCAAAATCAAAAAAAGCTTATCGACCGATTACCTACCACCTGGAAAGCAGCTCGAAAAACGAATGGACTTTAGGGAATTTCCACACCCATCCCAGCAAACAACATTCGAATTTGAGCTGTTAGAGAGAATAGACTCCGAAATAAGAGAATCCCTGAAAATTGCTGGCCCTGAAATATACACCGATGGCAGTAAAATAGAAGGGAAAACAGGAGCGGCGCTCACGTGGTGGGAAGACGGAGTCGAGCAAAAACACGAAACCTTCAGTTTAGACCCAGCGTGCACCGTATTCCAGTCGGAATTGTACGCCTTACACAAG
>CAMAOI020000015.1:37500-59070 GCA_945859575.2 Herminia tarsipennalis
GCACGCTGCGGCGCGGGATGGGGATCTCCACCCTTTGGCCGCACACCGTCCCGTGGCGTTCCTCGGCCTGTCGGTCCCGAGGCAACAACGGCAGCAAGGGTCCCGGCGCGTCCCCCTGTACGGGGTAGAGGCACCGAAGGTGCCTGCGATGGCCCTTGAGGGACCTTCGGCCTCGACGATGCGAGCGGCGGCCGACAGCTCGGCTCAGGGGGCAGACGCGCCTTGATGCTTTCAAGGCGCGCATCCATCAGGCTCCCGAAGACCACCGTCAGTTGCCTAAGCTGCGCGTCCGAAAACACGCAGGGCTGGTCTTCTCCTATGGCGGACCTCGCTGCCGACCCGACCGGGACAGAACCGGCCAAAGAATTGACTTGAGCGGGGATAGAGCCGGTCCCCATCGCCACAGAGTCGGACCGCAGCTGAGCGACCTCAGCGCGTAGCTCTCCCAGTTCCTTTTCAAAGCGAACGCAACTAGCTCGCAACCTTTCGGATTCCGCCTCAGCAACGGTGGCGCGTTCAAAAAGCCCGTTCACTACCTCCCTTAGTATCTGGGCGGTTTCTCTAAGGCCCTTTGCGAAGGTGCCCTTAAGGTTCTTACTTTTTGTAGCAACCTTCACAATCACTGACACTGAGTCGGCCGCCGCTCGGACAAGTTCCGAACCGGTTCTCGGGGCGTTACCCCCTCCCGAAGATCTTAGTCCCTCCAGGAGCTGATCGATTTGGTCCTCCGCGACCAACTCTCCCTCTGTACGGGTGCGAGCGTAAGCGTCCCGTCTGCTAAAAACAGATGACGACGTTCCAGCTTGTGTAATGTTCGCCGACGTCGTACCAGCAGGTGTTTGTGGGCGGGACGACGGTGTGGTTGCACGCGTTCCCGCCGCTGATCCCCCCCTCTGGGAGGAGCGGACCTTCCTGGGAGCCCTAAAGACCATCTCAGGAGGGTCATTTTCATCACCCGGTGATGCGCTGCGCTTTTTTTGTAAAGCTCGACATCCGTCTACAGATGTTGTTGCACCGGACCTATCCACGTCCAGATCGCTATTTACAGAAGATTCGGAGCCGAACCTTCCTGATTGGAGTAAGCTGTCCAGCGACTCGGATCCTACGGATGATACTGATCCGCCAAACCGCTCACTACTCCTTCGAAGTACATTGTCTTCTTTTTCCTTTTCTTTCTCCAGAAGCCTTAAGCTCCTTCTTCCATCATCGTTATTTTTATTTGATTCAGCCATTTGAGTCCCACGAGTATGGGGGAAATAAAGGTCCACCCGGGCAGTGCCCCCTGTACCCGAGTAAGCGTAAATTTGTATCCCAACTGGGGGGTCCGCAGGTGCCCCAGCTGGGGGTAGCGCTTGGAACCGAACATCCCATCGGCCATGCATCCTCTGGTCACGCTCCGCAACACAGGATTCGGGGATTTTTTATAGAGGTTGTCATCCTCGCAGCCCAGGCGACCAAGCCAAGACCCTCGCCCCCGCTCGGAGCCGTGAGACGTGGCCACGACACTCCTAATCGGGATTACGATATCCGACGGTGGCAGAAAGAAGATCTCCCCGCCCGCTCGACGGCAGTGTGAGTGCACGTCAAGCCCGTCCTCCGGGCAGCCCAGAAATGGGCCGCCCCCTACTCTGCCAGAACATTAGCCGTGTGACGGTGGTTTCGCGAAAAGCCGCGAATCGACCGGCACACGTTGCCCAGGGTGCACCACGAGGAGGTTTTCCGGCACTTAGCACCCCAACCTAACCTAACCTAACCTAACCTAACCTAACCTAACCTAACCTAACCTAACCTAACCTAACCTAACCGTTGATATTTTAAGGTTTTTTGAATTTTACTTAGGTTTTTTGTTCTATAGGTAATTGATATTAGGGTTGTTTTGTATTCCGGGAGCTAGCGCGCACCCCGTGCTATCGAATTTTTCAAATTTTTTGTATATTTTTTGACATTTTTAATTAAATAACGATTAAATTTTGACAAATTTTGACTTTGAACAAACCTGCTTACTCAGCACTCAATCCAGGGTGAATTTTTTGTTTCGTAAGAGGTACCTTGTCGTGTCAACTACCTACCCTTGATCCCTGGTCGCTTATAATTGACGTTTTCCCCGGAAAATAGTGGAAAAACCTTCAAAAAAGAGGGATTTTTTCAGTTTTTTGAAGATTTTTCTAATTTTTTCTACGAACACTGATCCCGTTCTAAACGTCATCCTGTAGCACTCGGCGAGACGCATCTCTGGACACCTCGTTTGTCTTCCTCCGCCACCTGGAAATCAAAAAATTCACATACCTACTTGTTTGTTTACTTATAAAATCGACCTATACCCTAACAAAACATTGAAACTTTGTTGATATTTTAAGGTTTTTTGAATTTTACTTAGGTTTTTTGTTCTATAGGTAATTGATATTAGGGTTGTTTTGTATTCCGGGAGCTAGCGCGCACCCCGTGCTATCGAATTTTTCAAATTTTTTGTATATTTTTTGACATTTTTAATTAAATAACGATTAAATTTTGACAAATTTTGACTTTGAACAAACCTGCTTACTCAGCACTCAATCCAGGGTGAATTTTTTGTTTCGTAAGAGGTACCTTGTCGTGTCAACTACCTACCCTTGATCCCTGGTCGCTTATAATTGACGTTTTCCCCGGAAAATAGTGGAAAAACCTTCAAAAAAGAGGGATTTTTTCAGTTTTTTGAAGATTTTTCTAATTTTTTCTACGAACACTGATCCCGTTCTAAACGTCATCCTGTAGCACTCGGCGAGACGCATCTCTGGACACCTCGTTTGTCTTCCTCCGCCACCTGGAAATCAAAAAATTCACATACCTACTTGTTTGTTTACTTATAAAATCGACCTATACCCTAACAAAACATTGAAACTTTGTTGATATTTTAAGGTTTTTTGAATTTTACTTAGGTTTTTTGTTCTATAGGTAATTGATATTAGGGTTGTTTTGTATTCCGGGAGCTAGCGCGCACCCCGTGCTATCGAATTTTTCAAATTTTTTGTATATTTTTTGACATTTTTAATTAAATAACGATTAAATTTTGACAAATTTTGACTTTGAACAAACCTGCTTACTCAGCACTCAATCCAGGGTGAATTTTTTGTTTCGTAAGAGGTACCTTGTCGTGTCAACTACCTACCCTTGATCCCTGGTCGCTTATAATTGACGTTTTCCCCGGAAAATAGTGGAAAAACCTTCAAAAAAGAGGGATTTTTTCAGTTTTTTGAAGATTTTTCTAATTTTTTCTACGAACACTGATCCCGTTCTAAACGTCATCCTGTAGCACTCGGCGAGACGCATCTCTGGACACCTCGTTTGTCTTCCTCCGCCACCTGGAAATCAAAAAATTCACATACCTACTTGTTTGTTTACTTATAAAATCGACCTATACCCTAACAAAACATTGAAACTTTGTTGATATTTTAAGGTTTTTTGAATTTTACTTAGGTTTTTTGTTCTATAGGTAATTGATATTAGGGTTGTTTTGTATTCCGGGAGCTAGCGCGCACCCCGTGCTATCGAATTTTTCAAATTTTTTGTATATTTTTTGACATTTTTAATTAAATAACGATTAAATTTTGACAAATTTTGACTTTGAACAAACCTGCTTACTCAGCACTCAATCCAGGGTGAATTTTTTGTTTCGTAAGAGGTACCTTGTCGTGTCAACTACCTACCCTTGATCCCTGGTCGCTTATAATTGACGTTTTCCCCGGAAAATAGTGGAAAAACCTTCAAAAAAGAGGGATTTTTTCAGTTTTTTGAAGATTTTTCTAATTTTTTCTACGAACACTGATCCCGTTCTAAACGTCATCCTGTAGCACTCGGCGAGACGCATCTCTGGACACCTCGTTTGTCTTCCTCCGCCACCTGGAAATCAAAAAATTCACATACCTACTTGTTTGTTTACTTATAAAATCGACCTATACCCTAACAAAACATTGAAACTTTGTTGATATTTTAAGGTTTTTTGAATTTTACTTAGGTTTTTTGTTCTATAGGTAATTGATATTAGGGTTGTTTTGTATTCCGGGAGCTAGCGCGCACCCCGTGCTATCGAATTTTTCAAATTTTTTGTATATTTTTTGACATTTTTAATTAAATAACGATTAAATTTTGACAAATTTTGACTTTGAACAAACCTGCTTACTCAGCACTCAATCCAGGGTGAATTTTTTGTTTCGTAAGAGGTACCTTGTCGTGTCAACTACCTACCCTTGATCCCTGGTCGCTTATAATTGACGTTTTCCCCGGAAAATAGTGGAAAAACCTTCAAAAAAGAGGGATTTTTTCAGTTTTTTGAAGATTTTTCTAATTTTTTCTACGAACACTGATCCCGTTCTAAACGTCATCCTGTAGCACTCGGCGAGACGCATCTCTGGACACCTCGTTTGTCTTCCTCCGCCACCTGGAAATCAAAAAATTCACATACCTACTTGTTTGTTTACTTATAAAATCGACCTATACCCTAACAAAACATTGAAACTTTGTTGATATTTTAAGGTTTTTTGAATTTTACTTAGGTTTTTTGTTCTATAGGTAATTGATATTAGGGTTGTTTTGTATTCCGGGAGCTAGCGCGCACCCCGTGCTATCGAATTTTTCAAATTTTTTGTATATTTTTTGACATTTTTAATTAAATAACGATTAAATTTTGACAAATTTTGACTTTGAACAAACCTGCTTACTCAGCACTCAATCCAGGGTGAATTTTTTGTTTCGTAAGAGGTACCTTGTCGTGTCAACTACCTACCCTTGATCCCTGGTCGCTTATAATTGACGTTTTCCCCGGAAAATAGTGGAAAAACCTTCAAAAAAGAGGGATTTTTTCAGTTTTTTGAAGATTTTTCTAATTTTTTCTACGAACACTGATCCCGTTCTAAACGTCATCCTGTAGCACTCGGCGAGACGCATCTCTGGACACCTCGTTTGTCTTCCTCCGCCACCTGGAAATCAAAAAATTCACATACCTACTTGTTTGTTTACTTATAAAATCGACCTATACCCTAACAAAACATTGAAACTTTGTTGATATTTTAAGGTTTTTTGAATTTTACTTAGGTTTTTTGTTCTATAGGTAATTGATATTAGGGTTGTTTTGTATTCCGGGAGCTAGCGCGCACCCCGTGCTATCGAATTTTTCAAATTTTTTGTATATTTTTTGACATTTTTAATTAAATAACGATTAAATTTTGACAAATTTTGACTTTGAACAAACCTGCTTACTCAGCACTCAATCCAGGGTGAATTTTTTGTTTCGTAAGAGGTACCTTGTCGTGTCAACTACCTACCCTTGATCCCTGGTCGCTTATAATTGACGTTTTCCCCGGAAAATAGTGGAAAAACCTTCAAAAAAGAGGGATTTTTTCAGTTTTTTGAAGATTTTTCTAATTTTTTCTACGAACACTGATCCCGTTCTAAACGTCATCCTGTAGCACTCGGCGAGACGCATCTCTGGACACCTCGTTTGTCTTCCTCCGCCACCTGGAAATCAAAAAATTCACATACCTACTTGTTTGTTTACTTATAAAATCGACCTATACCCTAACAAAACATTGAAACTTTGTTGATATTTTAAGGTTTTTTGAATTTTACTTAGGTTTTTTGTTCTATAGGTAATTGATATTAGGGTTGTTTTGTATTCCGGGAGCTAGCGCGCACCCCGTGCTATCGAATTTTTCAAATTTTTTGTATATTTTTTGACATTTTTAATTAAATAACGATTAAATTTTGACAAATTTTGACTTTGAACAAACCTGCTTACTCAGCACTCAATCCAGGGTGAATTTTTTGTTTCGTAAGAGGTACCTTGTCGTGTCAACTACCTACCCTTGATCCCTGGTCGCTTATAATTGACGTTTTCCCCGGAAAATAGTGGAAAAACCTTCAAAAAAGAGGGATTTTTTCAGTTTTTTGAAGATTTTTCTAATTTTTTCTACGAACACTGATCCCGTTCTAAACTTCATCCTGTAGCACTCGGCGAGACGCATCTCTGGACACCTCGTTTGTCTTCCTCCGCCACCTGGAAATCAAAAAATTCACATACCTACTTGTTTGTTTACTTATAAAATCGACCTATACCCTAACAAAACATTGAAACTTTGTTGATATTTTAAGGTTTTTTGAATTTTACTTAGGTTTTTTGTTCTATAGGTAATTGATATTAGGGTTGTTTTGTATTCCGGGAGCTAGCGCGCACCCCGTGCTATCGAATTTTTCAAATTTTTTGTATATTTTTTGACATTTTTAATTAAATAACGATTAAATTTTGACAAATTTTGACTTTGAACAAACCTGCTTACTCAGCACTCAATCCAGGGTGAATTTTTTGTTTCGTAAGAGGTACCTTGTCGTGTCAACTACCTACCCTTGATCCCTGGTCGCTTATAATTGACGTTTTCCCCGGAAAATAGTGGAAAAACCTTCAAAAAAGAGGGATTTTTTCAGTTTTTTGAAGATTTTTCTAATTTTTTCTACGAACACTGATCCCGTTCTAAACGTCATCCTGTAGCACTCGGCGAGACGCATCTCTGGACACCTCGTTTGTCTTCCTCCGCCACCTGGAAATCAAAAAATTCACATACCTACTTGTTTGTTTACTTATAAAATCGACCTATACCCTAACAAAACATTGAAACTTTGTTGATATTTTAAGGTTTTTTGAATTTTACTTAGGTTTTTTGTTCTATAGGTAATTGATATTAGGGTTGTTTTGTATTCCGGGAGCTAGCGCGCACCCCGTGCTATCGAATTTTTCAAATTTTTTGTATATTTTTTGACATTTTTAATTAAATAACGATTAAATTTTGACAAATTTTGACTTTGAACAAACCTGCTTACTCAGCACTCAATCCAGGGTGAATTTTTTGTTTCGTAAGAGGTATCTTGTCGTGTCAACTACCTACCCTTGATCCCTGGTCGCTTATAATTGACGTTTTCCCCGGAAAATAGTGGAAAAACCTTCAAAAAAGAGGGATTTTTTCAGTTTTTTGAAGATTTTTCTAATTTTTTCTACGAACACTGATCCCGTTCTAAACGTCATCCTGTAGCACTCGGCGAGACGCATCTCTGGACACCTCGTTTGTCTTCCTCCGCCACCTGGAAATCAAAAAATTCACATACCTACTTGTTTGTTTACTTATAAAATCGACCTATACCCTAACAAAACATTGAAACTTTGTTGATATTTTAAGGTTTTTTGAATTTTACTTAGGTTTTTTGTTCTATAGGTAATTGATATTAGGGTTGTTTTGTATTCCGGGAGCTAGCGCGCACCCCGTGCTATCGAATTTTTCAAATTTTTTGTATATTTTTTGACATTTTTAATTAAATAACGATTAAATTTTGACAAATTTTGACTTTGAACAAACCTGCTTACTCAGCACTCAATCCAGGGTGAATTTTTTGTTTCGTAAGAGGTACCTTGTCGTGTCAACTACCTACCCTTGATCCCTGGTCGCTTATAATTGACGTTTTCCCCGGAAAATAGTGGAAAAACCTTCAAAAAAGAGGGATTTTTTCAGTTTTTTGAAGATTTTTCTAATTTTTTCTACGAACACTGATCCCGTTCTAAACGTCATCCTGTAGCACTCGGCGAGACGCATCTCTGGACACCTCGTTTGTCTTCCTCCGCCACCTGGAAATCAAAAAATTCACATACCTACTTGTTTGTTTACTTATAAAATCGACCTATACCCTAACAAAACATTGAAACTTTGTTGATATTTTAAGGTTTTTTGAATTTTACTTAGGTTTTTTGTTCTATAGGTAATTGATATTAGGGTTGTTTTGTATTCCGGGAGCTAGCGCGCACCCCGTGCTATCGAATTTTTCAAATTTTTTGTATATTTTTTGACATTTTTAATTAAATAACGATTAAATTTTGACAAATTTTGACTTTGAACAAACCTGCTTACTCAGCACTCAATCCAGGGTGAATTTTTTGTTTCGTAAGAGGTACCTTGTCGTGTCAACTACCTACCCTTGATCCCTGGTCGCTTATAATTGACGTTTTCCCCGGAAAATAGTGGAAAAACCTTCAAAAAAGAGGGATTTTTTCAGTTTTTTGAAGATTTTTCTAATTTTTTCTACGAACACTGATCCCGTTCTAAACGTCATCCTGTAGCACTCGGCGAGACGCATCTCTGGACACCTCGTTTGTCTTCCTCCGCCACCTGGAAATCAAAAAATTCACATACCTACTTGTTTGTTTACTTATAAAATCGACCTATACCCTAACAAAACATTGAAACTTTGTTGATATTTTAAGGTTTTTTGAATTTTACTTAGGTTTTTTGTTCTATAGGTAATTGATATTAGGGTTGTTTTGTATTCCGGGAGCTAGCGCGCACCCCGTGCTATCGAATTTTTCAAATTTTTTGTATATTTTTTGACATTTTTAATTAAATAACGATTAAATTTTGACAAATTTTGACTTTGAACAAACCTGCTTACTCAGCACTCAATCCAGGGTGAATTTTTTGTTTCGTAAGAGGTACCTTGTCGTGTCAACTACCTACCCTTGATCCCTGGTCGCTTATAATTGACGTTTTCCCCGGAAAATAGTGGAAAAACCTTCAAAAAAGAGGGATTTTTTCAGTTTTTTGAAGATTTTTCTAATTTTTTCTACGAACACTGATCCCGTTCTAAACGTCATCCTGTAGCACTCGGCGAGACGCATCTCTGGACACCTCGTTTGTCTTCCTCCGCCACCTGGAAATCAAAAAATTCACATACCTACTTGTTTGTTTACTTATAAAATCGACCTATACCCTAACAAAACATTGAAACTTTGTTGATATTTTAAGGTTTTTTGAATTTTACTTAGGTTTTTTGTTCTATAGGTAATTGATATTAGGGTTGTTTTGTATTCCGGGAGCTAGCGCGCACCCCGTGCTATCGAATTTTTCAAATTTTTTGTATATTTTTTGACATTTTTAATTAAATAACGATTAAATTTTGACAAATTTTGACTTTGAACAAACCTGCTTACTCAGCACTCAATCCAGGGTGAATTTTTTGTTTCGTAAGAGGTACCTTGTCGTGTCAACTACCTACCCTTGATCCCTGGTCGCTTATAATTGACGTTTTCCCCGGAAAATAGTGGAAAAACCTTCAAAAAAGAGGGATTTTTTCAGTTTTTTGAAGATTTTTCTAATTTTTTCTACGAACACTGATCCCGTTCTAAACTTCATCCTGTAGCACTCGGCGAGACGCATCTCTGGACACCTCGTTTGTCTTCCTCCGCCACCTGGAAATCAAAAAATTCACATACCTACTTGTTTGTTTACTTATAAAATCGACCTATACCCTAACAAAACATTGAAACTTTGTTGATATTTTAAGGTTTTTTGAATTTTACTTAGGTTTTTTGTTCTATAGGTAATTGATATTAGGGTTGTTTTGTATTCCGGGAGCTAGCGCGCACCCCGTGCTATCGAATTTTTCAAATTTTTTGTATATTTTTTGACATTTTTAATTAAATAACGATTAAATTTTGACAAATTTTGACTTTGAACAAACCTGCTTACTCAGCACTCAATCCAGGGTGAATTTTTTGTTTCGTAAGAGGTACCTTGTCGTGTCAACTACCTACCCTTGATCCCTGGTCGCTTATAATTGACGTTTTCCCCGGAAAATAGTGGAAAAACCTTCAAAAAAGAGGGATTTTTTCAGTTTTTTGAAGATTTTTCTAATTTTTTCTACGAACACTGATCCCGTTCTAAACGTCATCCTGTAGCACTCGGCGAGACGCATCTCTGGACACCTCGTTTGTCTTCCTCCGCCACCTGGAAATCAAAAAATTCACATACCTACTTGTTTGTTTACTTATAAAATCGACCTATACCCTAACAAAACATTGAAACTTTGTTGATATTTTAAGGTTTTTTGAATTTTACTTAGGTTTTTTGTTCTATAGGTAATTGATATTAGGGTTGTTTTGTATTCCGGGAGCTAGCGCGCACCCCGTGCTATCGAATTTTTCAAATTTTTTGTATATTTTTTGACATTTTTAATTAAATAACGATTAAATTTTGACAAATTTTGACTTTGAACAAACCTGCTTACTCAGCACTCAATCCAGGGTGAATTTTTTGTTTCGTAAGAGGTACCTTGTCGTGTCAACTACCTACCCTTGATCCCTGGTCGCTTATAATTGACGTTTTCCCCGGAAAATAGTGGAAAAACCTTCAAAAAAGAGGGATTTTTTCAGTTTTTTGAAGATTTTTCTAATTTTTTCTACGAACACTGATCCCGTTCTAAACGTCATCCTGTAGCACTCGGCGAGACGCATCTCTGGACACCTCGTTTGTCTTCCTCCGCCACCTGGAAATCAAAAAATTCACATACCTACTTGTTTGTTTACTTATAAAATCGACCTATACCCTAACAAAACATTGAAACTTTGTTGATATTTTAAGGTTTTTTGAATTTTACTTAGGTTTTTTGTTCTATAGGTAATTGATATTAGGGTTGTTTTGTATTCCGGGAGCTAGCGCGCACCCCGTGCTATCGAATTTTTCAAATTTTTTGTATATTTTTTGACATTTTTAATTAAATAACGATTAAATTTTGACAAATTTTGACTTTGAACAAACCTGCTTACTCAGCACTCAATCCAGGGTGAATTTTTTGTTTCGTAAGAGGTACCTTGTCGTGTCAACTACCTACCCTTGATCCCTGGTCGCTTATAATTGACGTTTTCCCCGGAAAATAGTGGAAAAACCTTCAAAAAAGAGGGATTTTTTCAGTTTTTTGAAGATTTTTCTAATTTTTTCTACGAACACTGATCCCGTTCTAAACGTCATCCTGTAGCACTCGGCGAGACGCATCTCTGGACACCTCGTTTGTCTTCCTCCGCCACCTGGAAATCAAAAAATTCACATACCTACTTGTTTGTTTACTTATAAAATCGACCTATACCCTAACAAAACATTGAAACTTTGTTGATATTTTAAGGTTTTTTGAATTTTACTTAGGTTTTTTGTTCTATAGGTAATTGATATTAGGGTTGTTTTGTATTCCGGGAGCTAGCGCGCACCCCGTGCTATCGAATTTTTCAAATTTTTTGTATATTTTTTGACATTTTTAATTAAATAACGATTAAATTTTGACAAATTTTGACTTTGAACAAACCTGCTTACTCAGCACTCAATCCAGGGTGAATTTTTTGTTTCGTAAGAGGTACCTTGTCGTGTCAACTACCTACCCTTGATCCCTGGTCGCTTATAATTGACGTTTTCCCCGGAAAATAGTGGAAAAACCTTCAAAAAAGAGGGATTTTTTCAGTTTTTTGAAGATTTTTCTAATTTTTTCTACGAACACTGATCCCGTTCTAAACTTCATCCTGTAGCACTCGGCGAGACGCATCTCTGGACACCTCGTTTGTCTTCCTCCGCCACCTGGAAATCAAAAAATTCACATACCTACTTGTTTGTTTACTTATAAAATCGACCTATACCCTAACAAAACATTGAAACTTTGTTGATATTTTAAGGTTTTTTGAATTTTACTTAGGTTTTTTGTTCTATAGGTAATTGATATTAGGGTTGTTTTGTATTCCGGGAGCTAGCGCGCACCCCGTGCTATCGAATTTTTCAAATTTTTTGTATATTTTTTGACATTTTTAATTAAATAACGATTAAATTTTGACAAATTTTGACTTTGAACAAACCTGCTTACTCAGCACTCAATCCAGGGTGAATTTTTTGTTTCGTAAGAGGTACCTTGTCGTGTCAACTACCTACCCTTGATCCCTGGTCGCTTATAATTGACGTTTTCCCCGGAAAATAGTGGAAAAACCTTCAAAAAAGAGGGATTTTTTCAGTTTTTTGAAGATTTTTCTAATTTTTTCTACGAACACTGATCCCGTTCTAAACGTCATCCTGTAGCACTCGGCGAGACGCATCTCTGGACACCTCGTTTGTCTTCCTCCGCCACCTGGAAATCAAAAAATTCACATACCTACTTGTTTGTTTACTTATAAAATCGACCTATACCCTAACAAAACATTGAAACTTTGTTGATATTTTAAGGTTTTTTGAATTTTACTTAGGTTTTTTGTTCTATAGGTAATTGATATTAGGGTTGTTTTGTATTCCGGGAGCTAGCGCGCACCCCGTGCTATCGAATTTTTCAAATTTTTTGTATATTTTTTGACATTTTTAATTAAATAACGATTAAATTTTGACAAATTTTGACTTTGAACAAACCTGCTTACTCAGCACTCAATCCAGGGTGAATTTTTTGTTTCGTAAGAGGTACCTTGTCGTGTCAACTACCTACCCTTGATCCCTGGTCGCTTATAATTGACGTTTTCCCCGGAAAATAGTGGAAAAACCTTCAAAAAAGAGGGATTTTTTCAGTTTTTTGAAGATTTTTCTAATTTTTTCTACGAACACTGATCCCGTTCTAAACGTCATCCTGTAGCACTCGGCGAGACGCATCTCTGGACACCTCGTTTGTCTTCCTCCGCCACCTGGAAATCAAAAAATTCACATACCTACTTGTTTGTTTACTTATAAAATCGACCTATACCCTAACAAAACATTGAAACTTTGTTGATATTTTAAGGTTTTTTGAATTTTACTTAGGTTTTTTGTTCTATAGGTAATTGATATTAGGGTTGTTTTGTATTCCGGGAGCTAGCGCGCACCCCGTGCTATCGAATTTTTCAAATTTTTTGTATATTTTTTGACATTTTTAATTAAATAACGATTAAATTTTGACAAATTTTGACTTTGAACAAACCTGCTTACTCAGCACTCAATCCAGGGTGAATTTTTTGTTTCGTAAGAGGTACCTTGTCGTGTCAACTACCTACCCTTGATCCCTGGTCGCTTATAATTGACGTTTTCCCCGGAAAATAGTGGAAAAACCTTCAAAAAAGAGGGATTTTTTCAGTTTTTTGAAGATTTTTCTAATTTTTTCTACGAACACTGATCCCGTTCTAAACGTCATCCTGTAGCACTCGGCGAGACGCATCTCTGGACACCTCGTTTGTCTTCCTCCGCCACCTGGAAATCAAAAAATTCACATACCTACTTGTTTGTTTACTTATAAAATCGACCTATACCCTAACAAAACATTGAAACTTTGTTGATATTTTAAGGTTTTTTGAATTTTACTTAGGTTTTTTGTTCTATAGGTAATTGATATTAGGGTTGTTTTGTATTCCGGGAGCTAGCGCGCACCCCGTGCTATCGAATTTTTCAAATTTTTTGTATATTTTTTGACATTTTTAATTAAATAACGATTAAATTTTGACAAATTTTGACTTTGAACAAACCTGCTTACTCAGCACTCAATCCAGGGTGAATTTTTTGTTTCGTAAGAGGTACCTTGTCGTGTCAACTACCTACCCTTGATCCCTGGTCGCTTATAATTGACGTTTTCCCCGGAAAATAGTGGAAAAACCTTCAAAAAAGAGGGATTTTTTCAGTTTTTTGAAGATTTTTCTAATTTTTTCTACGAACACTGATCCCGTTCTAAACTTCATCCTGTAGCACTCGGCGAGACGCATCTCTGGACACCTCGTTTGTCTTCCTCCGCCACCTGGAAATCAAAAAATTCACATACCTACTTGTTTGTTTACTTATAAAATCGACCTATACCCTAACAAAACATTGAAACTTTGTTGATATTTTAAGGTTTTTTGAATTTTACTTAGGTTTTTTGTTCTATAGGTAATTGATATTAGGGTTGTTTTGTATTCCGGGAGCTAGCGCGCACCCCGTGCTATCGAATTTTTCAAATTTTTTGTATATTTTTTGACATTTTTAATTAAATAACGATTAAATTTTGACAAATTTTGACTTTGAACAAACCTGCTTACTCAGCACTCAATCCAGGGTGAATTTTTTGTTTCGTAAGAGGTACCTTGTCGTGTCAACTACCTACCCTTGATCCCTGGTCGCTTATAATTGACGTTTTCCCCGGAAAATAGTGGAAAAACCTTCAAAAAAGAGGGATTTTTTCAGTTTTTTGAAGATTTTTCTAATTTTTTCTACGAACACTGATCCCGTTCTAAACGTCATCCTGTAGCACTCGGCGAGACGCATCTCTGGACACCTCGTTTGTCTTCCTCCGCCACCTGGAAATCAAAAAATTCACATACCTACTTGTTTGTTTACTTATAAAATCGACCTATACCCTAACAAAACATTGAAACTTTGTTGATATTTTAAGGTTTTTTGAATTTTACTTAGGTTTTTTGTTCTATAGGTAATTGATATTAGGGTTGTTTTGTATTCCGGGAGCTAGCGCGCACCCCGTGCTATCGAATTTTTCAAATTTTTTGTATATTTTTTGACATTTTTAATTAAATAACGATTAAATTTTGACAAATTTTGACTTTGAACAAACCTGCTTACTCAGCACTCAATCCAGGGTGAATTTTTTGTTTCGTAAGAGGTACCTTGTCGTGTCAACTACCTACCCTTGATCCCTGGTCGCTTATAATTGACGTTTTCCCCGGAAAATAGTGGAAAAACCTTCAAAAAAGAGGGATTTTTTCAGTTTTTTGAAGATTTTTCTAATTTTTTCTACGAACACTGATCCCGTTCTAAACGTCATCCTGTAGCACTCGGCGAGACGCATCTCTGGACACCTCGTTTGTCTTCCTCCGCCACCTGGAAATCAAAAAATTCACATACCTACTTGTTTGTTTACTTATAAAATCGACCTATACCCTAACAAAACATTGAAACTTTGTTGATATTTTAAGGTTTTTTGAATTTTACTTAGGTTTTTTGTTCTATAGGT
Organism: Herminia tarsipennalis; assembly: GCA_945859575.2. NCBI lineage: Eukaryota > Metazoa > Arthropoda > Insecta > Lepidoptera > Erebidae > Herminia > Herminia tarsipennalis. Next base: position 52,270 of record CAMAOI020000015.1, read on the forward strand.
AATTGATATTAGGGTTGTTTTGTATTCCGGGAGCTAGCGCGCACCCCGTGCTATCGAATTTTTCAAATTTTTTGTATATTTTTTGACATTTTTAATTAAATAACGATTAAATTTTGACAAATTTTGACTTTGAACAAACCTGCTTACTCAGCACTCAATCCAGGGTGAATTTTTTGTTTCGTAAGAGGTACCTTGTCGTGTCAACTACCTACCCTTGATCCCTGGTCGCTTATAATTGACGTTTTCCCCGGAAAATAGTGGAAAAACCTTCAAAAAAGAGGGATTTTTTCAGTTTTTTGAAGATTTTTCTAATTTTTTCTACGAACACTGATCCCGTTCTAAACGTCATCCTGTAGCACTCGGCGAGACGCATCTCTGGACACCTCGTTTGTCTTCCTCCGCCACCTGGAAATCAAAAAATTCACATACCTACTTGTTTGTTTACTTATAAAATCGACCTATACCCTAACAAAACATTGAAACTTTGTTGATATTTTAAGGTTTTTTGAATTTTACTTAGGTTTTTTGTTCTATAGGTAATTGATATTAGGGTTGTTTTGTATTCCGGGAGCTAGCGCGCACCCCGTGCTATCGAATTTTTCAAATTTTTTGTATATTTTTTGACATTTTTAATTAAATAACGATTAAATTTTGACAAATTTTGACTTTGAACAAACCTGCTTACTCAGCACTCAATCCAGGGTGAATTTTTTGTTTCGTAAGAGGTACCTTGTCGTGTCAACTACCTACCCTTGATCCCTGGTCGCTTATAATTGACGTTTTCCCCGGAAAATAGTGGAAAAACCTTCAAAAAAGAGGGATTTTTTCAGTTTTTTGAAGATTTTTCTAATTTTTTCTACGAACACTGATCCCGTTCTAAACGTCATCCTGTAGCACTCGGCGAGACGCATCTCTGGACACCTCGTTTGTCTTCCTCCGCCACCTGGAAATCAAAAAATTCACATACCTACTTGTTTGTTTACTTATAAAATCGACCTATACCCTAACAAAACATTGAAACTTTGTTGATATTTTAAGGTTTTTTGAATTTTACTTAGGTTTTTTGTTCTATAGGTAATTGATATTAGGGTTGTTTTGTATTCCGGGAGCTAGCGCGCACCCCGTGCTATCGAATTTTTCAAATTTTTTGTATATTTTTTGACATTTTTAATTAAATAACGATTAAATTTTGACAAATTTTGACTTTGAACAAACCTGCTTACTCAGCACTCAATCCAGGGTGAATTTTTTGTTTCGTAAGAGGTACCTTGTCGTGTCAACTACCTACCCTTGATCCCTGGTCGCTTATAATTGACGTTTTCCCCGGAAAATAGTGGAAAAACCTTCAAAAAAGAGGGATTTTTTCAGTTTTTTGAAGATTTTTCTAATTTTTTCTACGAACACTGATCCCGTTCTAAACGTCATCCTGTAGCACTCGGCGAGACGCATCTCTGGACACCTCGTTTGTCTTCCTCCGCCACCTGGAAATCAAAAAATTCACATACCTACTTGTTTGTTTACTTATAAAATCGACCTATACCCTAACAAAACATTGAAACTTTGTTGATATTTTAAGGTTTTTTGAATTTTACTTAGGTTTTTTGTTCTATAGGTAATTGATATTAGGGTTGTTTTGTATTCCGGGAGCTAGCGCGCACCCCGTGCTATCGAATTTTTCAAATTTTTTGTATATTTTTTGACATTTTTAATTAAATAACGATTAAATTTTGACAAATTTTGACTTTGAACAAACCTGCTTACTCAGCACTCAATCCAGGGTGAATTTTTTGTTTCGTAAGAGGTACCTTGTCGTGTCAACTACCTACCCTTGATCCCTGGTCGCTTATAATTGACGTTTTCCCCGGAAAATAGTGGAAAAACCTTCAAAAAAGAGGGATTTTTTCAGTTTTTTGAAGATTTTTCTAATTTTTTCTACGAACACTGATCCCGTTCTAAACTTCATCCTGTAGCACTCGGCGAGACGCATCTCTGGACACCTCGTTTGTCTTCCTCCGCCACCTGGAAATCAAAAAATTCACATACCTACTTGTTTGTTTACTTATAAAATCGACCTATACCCTAACAAAACATTGAAACTTTGTTGATATTTTAAGGTTTTTTGAATTTTACTTAGGTTTTTTGTTCTATAGGTAATTGATATTAGGGTTGTTTTGTATTCCGGGAGCTAGCGCGCACCCCGTGCTATCGAATTTTTCAAATTTTTTGTATATTTTTTGACATTTTTAATTAAATAACGATTAAATTTTGACAAATTTTGACTTTGAACAAACCTGCTTACTCAGCACTCAATCCAGGGTGAATTTTTTGTTTCGTAAGAGGTACCTTGTCGTGTCAACTACCTACCCTTGATCCCTGGTCGCTTATAATTGACGTTTTCCCCGGAAAATAGTGGAAAAACCTTCAAAAAAGAGGGATTTTTTCAGTTTTTTGAAGATTTTTCTAATTTTTTCTACGAACACTGATCCCGTTCTAAACGTCATCCTGTAGCACTCGGCGAGACGCATCTCTGGACACCTCGTTTGTCTTCCTCCGCCACCTGGAAATCAAAAAATTCACATACCTACTTGTTTGTTTACTTATAAAATCGACCTATACCCTAACAAAACATTGAAACTTTGTTGATATTTTAAGGTTTTTTGAATTTTACTTAGGTTTTTTGTTCTATAGGTAATTGATATTAGGGTTGTTTTGTATTCCGGGAGCTAGCGCGCACCCCGTGCTATCGAATTTTTCAAATTTTTTGTATATTTTTTGACATTTTTAATTAAATAACGATTAAATTTTGACAAATTTTGACTTTGAACAAACCTGCTTACTCAGCACTCAATCCAGGGTGAATTTTTTGTTTCGTAAGAGGTACCTTGTCGTGTCAACTACCTACCCTTGATCCCTGGTCGCTTATAATTGACGTTTTCCCCGGAAAATAGTGGAAAAACCTTCAAAAAAGAGGGATTTTTTCAGTTTTTTGAAGATTTTTCTAATTTTTTCTACGAACACTGATCCCGTTCTAAACTTCATCCTGTAGCACTCGGCGAGACGCATCTCTGGACACCTCGTTTGTCTTCCTCCGCCACCTGGAAATCAAAAAATTCACATACCTACTTGTTTGTTTACTTATAAAATCGACCTATACCCTAACAAAACATTGAAACTTTGTTGATATTTTAAGGTTTTTTGAATTTTACTTAGGTTTTTTGTTCTATAGGTAATTGATATTAGGGTTGTTTTGTATTCCGGGAGCTAGCGCGCACCCCGTGCTATCGAATTTTTCAAATTTTTTGTATATTTTTTGACATTTTTAATTAAATAACGATTAAATTTTGACAAATTTTGACTTTGAACAAACCTGCTTACTCAGCACTCAATCCAGGGTGAATTTTTTGTTTCGTAAGAGGTACCTTGTCGTGTCAACTACCTACCCTTGATCCCTGGTCGCTTATAATTGACGTTTTCCCCGGAAAATAGTGGAAAAACCTTCAAAAAAGAGGGATTTTTTCAGTTTTTTGAAGATTTTTCTAATTTTTTCTACGAACACTGATCCCGTTCTAAACGTCATCCTGTAGCACTCGGCGAGACGCATCTCTGGACACCTCGTTTGTCTTCCTCCGCCACCTGGAAATCAAAAAATTCACATACCTACTTGTTTGTTTACTTATAAAATCGACCTATACCCTAACAAAACATTGAAACTTTGTTGATATTTTAAGGTTTTTTGAATTTTACTTAGGTTTTTTGTTCTATAGGTAATTGATATTAGGGTTGTTTTGTATTCCGGGAGCTAGCGCGCACCCCGTGCTATCGAATTTTTCAAATTTTTTGTATATTTTTTGACATTTTTAATTAAATAACGATTAAATTTTGACAAATTTTGACTTTGAACAAACCTGCTTACTCAGCACTCAATCCAGGGTGAATTTTTTGTTTCGTAAGAGGTACCTTGTCGTGTCAACTACCTACCCTTGATCCCTGGTCGCTTATAATTGACGTTTTCCCCGGAAAATAGTGGAAAAACCTTCAAAAAAGAGGGATTTTTTCAGTTTTTTGAAGATTTTTCTAATTTTTTCTACGAACACTGATCCCGTTCTAAACGTCATCCTGTAGCACTCGGCGAGACGCATCTCTGGACACCTCGTTTGTCTTCCTCCGCCACCTGGAAATCAAAAAATTCACATACCTACTTGTTTGTTTACTTATAAAATCGACCTATACCCTAACAAAACATTGAAACTTTGTTGATATTTTAAGGTTTTTTGAATTTTACTTAGGTTTTTTGTTCTATAGGTAATTGATATTAGGGTTGTTTTGTATTCCGGGAGCTAGCGCGCACCCCGTGCTATCGAATTTTTCAAATTTTTTGTATATTTTTTGACATTTTTAATTAAATAACGATTAAATTTTGACAAATTTTGACTTTGAACAAACCTGCTTACTCAGCACTCAATCCAGGGTGAATTTTTTGTTTCGTAAGAGGTACCTTGTCGTGTCAACTACCTACCCTTGATCCCTGGTCGCTTATAATTGACGTTTTCCCCGGAAAATAGTGGAAAAACCTTCAAAAAAGAGGGATTTTTTCAGTTTTTTGAAGATTTTTCTAATTTTTTCTACGAACACTGATCCCGTTCTAAACTTCATCCTGTAGCACTCGGCGAGACGCATCTCTGGACACCTCGTTTGTCTTCCTCCGCCACCTGGAAATCAAAAAATTCACATACCTACTTGTTTGTTTACTTATAAAATCGACCTATACCCTAACAAAACATTGAAACTTTGTTGATATTTTAAGGTTTTTTGAATTTTACTTAGGTTTTTTGTTCTATAGGTAATTGATATTAGGGTTGTTTTGTATTCCGGGAGCTAGCGCGCACCCCGTGCTATCGAATTTTTCAAATTTTTTGTATATTTTTTGACATTTTTAATTAAATAACGATTAAATTTTGACAAATTTTGACTTTGAACAAACCTGCTTACTCAGCACTCAATCCAGGGTGAATTTTTTGTTTCGTAAGAGGTACCTTGTCGTGTCAACTACCTACCCTTGATCCCTGGTCGCTTATAATTGACGTTTTCCCCGGAAAATAGTGGAAAAACCTTCAAAAAAGAGGGATTTTTTCAGTTTTTTGAAGATTTTTCTAATTTTTTCTACGAACACTGATCCCGTTCTAAACGTCATCCTGTAGCACTCGGCGAGACGCATCTCTGGACACCTCGTTTGTCTTCCTCCGCCACCTGGAAATCAAAAAATTCACATACCTACTTGTTTGTTTACTTATAAAATCGACCTATACCCTAACAAAACATTGAAACTTTGTTGATATTTTAAGGTTTTTTGAATTTTACTTAGGTTTTTTGTTCTATAGGTAATTGATATTAGGGTTGTTTTGTATTCCGGGAGCTAGCGCGCACCCCGTGCTATCGAATTTTTCAAATTTTTTGTATATTTTTTGACATTTTTAATTAAATAACGATTAAATTTTGACAAATTTTGACTTTGAACAAACCTGCTTACTCAGCACTCAATCCAGGGTGAATTTTTTGTTTCGTAAGAGGTACCTTGTCGTGTCAACTACCTACCCTTGATCCCTGGTCGCTTATAATTGACGTTTTCCCCGGAAAATAGTGGAAAAACCTTCAAAAAAGAGGGATTTTTTCAGTTTTTTGAAGATTTTTCTAATTTTTTCTACGAACACTGATCCCGTTCTAAACTTCATCCTGTAGCACTCGGCGAGACGCATCTCTGGACACCTCGTTTGTCTTCCTCCGCCACCTGGAAATCAAAAAATTCACATACCTACTTGTTTGTTTACTTATAAAATCGACCTATACCCTAACAAAACATTGAAACTTTGTTGATATTTTAAGGTTTTTTGAATTTTACTTAGGTTTTTTGTTCTATAGGTAATTGATATTAGGGTTGTTTTGTATTCCGGGAGCTAGCGCGCACCCCGTGCTATCGAATTTTTCAAATTTTTTGTATATTTTTTGACATTTTTAATTAAATAACGATTAAATTTTGACAAATTTTGACTTTGAACAAACCTGCTTACTCAGCACTCAATCCAGGGTGAATTTTTTGTTTCGTAAGAGGTACCTTGTCGTGTCAACTACCTACCCTTGATCCCTGGTCGCTTATAATTGACGTTTTCCCCGGAAAATAGTGGAAAAACCTTCAAAAAAGAGGGATTTTTTCAGTTTTTTGAAGATTTTTCTAATTTTTTCTACGAACACTGATCCCGTTCTAAACGTCATCCTGTAGCACTCGGCGAGACGCATCTCTGGACACCTCGTTTGTCTTCCTCCGCCACCTGGAAATCAAAAAATTCACATACCTACTTGTTTGTTTACTTATAAAATCGACCTATACCCTAACAAAACATTGAAACTTTGTTGATATTTTAAGGTTTTTTGAATTTTACTTAGGTTTTTTGTTCTATAGGTAATTGATATTAGGGTTGTTTTGTATTCCGGGAGCTAGCGCGCACCCCGTGCTATCGAATTTTTCAAATTTTTTGTATATTTTTTGACATTTTTAATTAAATAACGATTAAATTTTGACAAATTTTGACTTTGAACAAACCTGCTTACTCAGCACTCAATCCAGGGTGAATTTTTTGTTTCGTAAGAGGTACCTTGTCGTGTCAACTACCTACCCTTGATCCCTGGTCGCTTATAATTGACGTTTTCCCCGGAAAATAGTGGAAAAACCTTCAAAAAAGAGGGATTTTTTCAGTTTTTTGAAGATTTTTCTAATTTTTTCTACGAACACTGATCCCGTTCTAAACT
>CAMAOI020000016.1:0-17391 GCA_945859575.2 Herminia tarsipennalis
GAAGCAATTGCAAATCTTGAAGATTCAGGCATAAATTTTATACAAACTATACCTTCTCTATCTAATATACAACATTGTCTCTATAGTATAAGAAATAAGTCTATAAATTGCTCGAAAACAGTATTTAATAGCCTTGATGAGGTACAAGTCCCTAAAAATTTTTTATCCTTCATTTTATCAGAGTACTTTTATGAGGGTACGCTTATACTTGTTTTCTGCTCTGAAAAAGCCAGAAAATTGATTCCAAGCATTAAAGAATTTTTTACAGATGCTACATTTAAATCTTGTCCAAAGCCCTTTGCTGAATTATACAGCATACTTGGAGATGTAGATAGTACATCGATGCATACAAAAGTTGTACCGCTAATCTTCGCATTGCTGCCTGATAAAAAAGAGAAAACATACATAACTTAATATGATCTTATTACATCGCAATTACCAAATTTTCAACCTCAAAAAATACATTGCGATTATGAGCTGGCGGCAATTAATGCCATTTCAGCAGTTTTTCCAGAATCTAAAATGATTGGGTGCTATTACCATTGGATGGTAGATGGCGCTGCGTTGCCATGCATAGAAACACGTCCGCGAATTTTTGCTTGTTAAAAATATAAAAGTTGCATTATACAATTTGTGCTTGTTGTAAAAGTGAAGGAATACGTGCAAATCATAGGTGGTAACGTTATCAAAGACACAAAGTGACGATAGACAATAATATAACTAAGTACAGTGATACTGCAAAGTGATCAAAAATAAAGACAACAAAACCGTGTAAAGTATACAGACTAGTCGAAAAACATAAAACTAAAACAGCATTTAACTGACTTTCGTATAAAAAGTGCTAATAATATAGATTACTATCGTTAATCAAACCAATAAAACATTTTTAGTGACTTTCGGTGTGACATTTTTAAAGACGGTAGACAGAAGTGTATCAACGACGAGACAGCCACAGTGGCATAGCCCGCAAACGCTTGGTATGCAAGAGATCGATTATTTAGATCAATAAGTTAAGTACAAGTTTGGCGTAGTCGGAACGAAGGCGATACGAATTATCGGAGTCTTGAGTTCGAACCTCACTGCATCGCAATTACACTTTTTGTGAATGCTGCATGTAGATATTATTGTCAACATAAAAATTTAAGCCTCTTACAAACATACAAATACTATACGATGGATGACAACAACATGCAAATATTACTACAAAAAATTCAAGAACAGATGGACAAACAAACTATAATAATCACAGAATCGGTCACGCGGAATGTTGTGCAACAGTTCGACGACCAATTTAAAAAGCTAATAGAGGAAAACAGACAACTAAAAACTGAAATTATCGAATTAAAACAAAAGACGAAGCGTTGGGAAAAAGATGGGAGAAAAAATAATTTGCTGTTTTTCGGAATAATGGATAATAAAGAACAAGATTTAACCTCAGTAATGTTTATTCTAGGAAAAATTAATTTACTTCTTGGGTTAGATATTCAACCCCAAGAAATAGATAAAGCCTATAGAATTGGTTATAAAAAGGACTCTGCACCAGACACTAGGCCTATCTTAGTATCCTTTATTACAAACTGGAGAAAAGATGAGGAATTAAAAAACAAAAGAAAATTACCCCAAGGAATATATATAAAAGAAGACTATCCTAAAGACGTCTTAGAAGAAAGGAGATCTCTACAGCCAATACTAGAGGAAGAGCGAAAGAAAGGTAACTTGGCATATATTAAATATGACAAGTTAATAATCAAAGAACAAAACGAAACGAACCGAGAAAAAAGAAAAAGGGAATCTTCGGGGTCCCCAAACACGAGCAATATAAAAAATCAAGCAAAGACTGGTACAGTTCCTAAGAAAATGAACACTACTAACGCTTTTGAATATATGGCACGCAGCAGACCAAACTCTTCAAAAGAAAAAAATAGCAGCTAGCAATTAAAACATAGTCAAAACCAAAAAACCAATCTATCAACTTATGTTGAACTTCCCCCAAGCCGGTTGGTCCCCGTGGGGGAAAAAGACCACAACCCTCCAGCAACCACAAAAGAAATAAAAAATACTCTTAAAATTGGAACATACAACGTAAGATCTTTAGCATCATATGAGAGATTCTTAGAACTTACTTACTCACTGCAAAAAATAAACATTGACATACTGGGCTTGGCAGAAGTTAGACGAGTGGGATGTGAAATTGAAGAACATGAAAACTTTATATTTTGCTACAACGGAGAAACACTTGGTTTGCACGGCGTAGGATTCTTAATTAGAAAAGAATATAAACACAATTTAAAAGATTTTAAAGCGCTATCGGAACGAGTTGCGCTATTACAGATGGAATTTAATAGTCAAAAAATATCAATAATACAAGTCTATGCTCCAACTGAAAAGGCCAAACACGAAGAAATTCAATCCTTCTACAAGACTTTAGAAACCGCGCACAGCTACGCGGAAAAGAACCTACTTGTGATCGGCGATTTTAATGCCAAAATCGGTCAACCAAAAAGCGACGAGAGCACAGTATTAGGACAGTATGGTTACGGAACTCGAAACGAAAGAGGAGAAAATCTTTTGCACTACGCCTTCGAAAATAAATTATGTATTATGAACACACACTTCAAGATGAGGCCCAACCGTAAATGGACATGGATCTCCCCCGATAATAAAACCAAAAATGAAATAGACTACATTCTAAGTAACCAACCCAAAAATATAGTAAACCTTGAAGTACTAAACAAAATGGAATTTCCATCAGATCATCGTTTAATTAGAGTTACTTTTCTTCTACAAACACCAAAAAGAGGCAGAACATCTTTCAAACCCCTACCAAATACACTAAAAACTAAAAAAGACATAACTACATTTCGTACGAATTTACAGAATATGATACAGGTGCTTGAGACAGAACACAAATGCGAAGACATCCAAATCTATTACAACAATCTAGAAAGAATCATCTAAAATAGTTTAAATACTAAAATAAACAAAAACAATCGAGATAAAGTAAACAAAGTCCTTAGTCAAAGTACAATAGATCTTATGACAAGACGATCAGAACTCATAAAAAGAAAACACAAAACAAAGGAATTGAAAAAAGAATTGAGTATTTTGTTTAAAAGCACTAATAAGGCTATCAAAAAGGACTACAAAAACAATAGGAATGAAATAATAGAAAAATATTTAATAAGTCACAGAAGTACCAAGAAAGCTTACAAGGAATTAAACACACATAGAAATTGGATTAGTAATCTAAAAGAGGGGACAAAAGAAACCAAGAGCAGACAAGAGATTATGAATTGTGCCACAGAATTTTACAAAAAATTGTATGGAAACAGCCCAAAAATGTCTTTTCTGAAGGAAACCCACGAGGAGTATCACGACCAAATAAACGTAGCCACCCCAACACCTGTAAACGAAATTGAAATAATCAATCACATTCGTAAAACAAAATCCGACAAAAGCCCCGGTCCAGATGGGATACAAAATGAGGCTCTAAAAATTGGTGCTTCCCTACTGGCACGACCATTGTCCTACCTGTTCAATAAGGCTATACAAGAAGGTCGGGTACCAGAACAGTGGAAAAAATCTGATATTATTCTTCTATACAAAAAAGGTAATCCACAAGATATAGGTAACTATCGGCCTATTAGCCTTCTGCCAAGTATATACAAGTTGTTTTCGTCCATCCTGCAAAGTAGAATAGCTAGGAACATTGATGTTCATCAGCCAATCGAACAGGCGGGTTTCCGAGCTGGCTTTTCAACAGTGGATCACATCCAAGTCTTAGAACAGATTCTAGAGAAATACAAAGAGCACAACAGGACATTATACATAGCCTATATCGATTTTACAAAAGCATTCGACAGTATATCACACAATTACATCTGGAAAGCGCTGAACAAATGCCAAATTCATAAAAATTATTTAAGAGTCCTGGAAAACATCTACGATGGAAGCACTAGTCGAGTGAAGCTGGAGAAAAGAGGACCGGACATACCAATTTGCAGAGGTGTGAGGCAGTGACCCAATATCGCCCAAACTTTTTATAGCTGTGCTACAAACTGTATTTGCAGAGTTAAACTGGAAAACAGAAGGAATCAAGGTGGCCGGCCGCTACCTTAGCCATCTCAGGTTTGCAGATGACATCGTTCTCTTCGCTGAATCTAGCAAAAAACTGGAAGATATGATATCCACACTGAACACAAATTGTGAAAATGTAGGCCTTAAAATGAACGAAACCAAAACAAAATTAATGACAAACAGCAAAACAACTACAGTAAACTTAAACGGGAAACCTTTAGAATACGTGAGCACATATGTATATCTGGGAAAACAGATATCATTTAGAGACAAAAATGAAGAAGAAGAAGTCGAGCGACGAGTGGCTATGAGCTGGAGAAAGTTCTGGTCACTGAAAGAAATACTAAAGGGTAATTTCCCCATCCATTTAAAGAGGATAGTGATGGATACTTGCATCCTACCGACGCTTACCTATGGGTGTCAGACTTGGACATTCAACACCAAAATAAAAACAAAACTGGTTTCGAGTCAAAGGGCAATGGAAAGAAGCATATTAAAAGTGAGGAAATTAGACAAGATAAGAAGTGGACTTATACGACAAAAAACAAAGGTTACTGATGCCCTACATTATGCACTCAGTCTAAAATGGCGATGGGCGGGGCATCTGGCCAGATGCACAGACAAGAGGTGGACAACAGATGCAACAAGATGGACTGGCCCGAATGGCAAGCGACGAAGAGGACGGCCTAAGCGTAGATGGGCTGATGACCTCATAGCTGTTATGGGGGTGGAATGGATGTCAAAAGCAATTGATAGAGATAGCTGGAAAGAGCTGGAGGAGGCATATACCCAGAAAGGGGTCCACATCCAAGAAATAGAAAAATTATTCAATTAATTAATTTATTTATATATTTTCAAATGTTGCTCATTTTTTTGTTGCACAAAATTAAATGAATTTATTAAAAACCAAAAATAATATAATGTATTTAGTGATTATGAAAATGTAATATTAGTGTTTAAATGTATTTTATTTCATTTTTATTTGATTTCTAATTGATAATAAATAATAATACTATGTAAAATTAAATGAAATTGAAACAATAAATTAATGTATTTTATGGTTAATTCTAATTATTTTATTAATTCGTTTTAGTAATTATTATTAGTATGTTATTAGTTCAATGATGTTACGAGAAGTGCATGATTTTGATTATATCTATTTAAAATGTAATAAATGTATTAAATTATTAATTAAAGTTTGAAATGTTAGTTAATTTAAAGTTAACTAATTTATGCATGATTGGAATATGTTAAAATTAATTAATTACCTTTATTGTAATTACAAAATTTTAATGGATATGGAAATAAATGCTTTATTATTATTATTATTATTATTACCATTGGACTCGGGCGATTTGGCGGAAAGCTAAAGCATTACAAGTTACAAAAAATAAACCACAAAAGCGATTAGTTTCGTTAACTGCAGCATTACCGTTGTTGCCGTCTGAATTAATTTCTGAAGGATGGACATTCATAAAACACGAAAGTGAAACTTTTGAAATAGAAAATTTTGTGGATTACATAGATAGATATTGGTTTAAAAATAGGTAATACATATAGTAAAATTTATAAGTGTCTTTGGAGAGCGCCACCGGACAAACAACGTCATTGAAGGATGGCATGCAAAATTAAATAAATCAATAAACAAAAATACAGTAACATTGCAACGTCTTCTGACAATTTTACAAAAATTCGACTTGGAAGCAATTACAAATTTAAAATACGGAATTAACAGAAGAAACAGATCCACGGCAGCGATTGAAAATGATAATTTTATTTTGCAAATTCAAATGGAGTTACTTAATGCCGACATAAATGTTGGACATGCATTGGACAAATTGCGTTGATACCTACATAATTATGTACTACGTACTCCTTTTGATATCCCATAGCTTTAAGGTTAAATTCAGTGTTATATTCTATTTGTTTGTGTTTCCGTTAATTCATTTGTCTTTCCCATTCATATTAGTGACATTTTTGTTTATCATTATGATATTTAATTTAAACTTTCAGATTCACAAAAATATGTGAGTCGTATTAAAACCCAATTGATGTTATTCGATGTTTATTTTTCAATTATGTAATTAAGGGAACGATAAATACATTTTTTTATTGATTTACTTATTAATAAAAATGTTGTGATTGGACTTTTCAACTAAGCACATTTTGAAATTTTGATAAAATTGTCACATTTGTTCAACTAGTTGAACATATTGGAACTAAGGACACCGTGGATATCTTGTTGATTGCACATTACTCCTCAAAAGGAGACTTTGGTACTATCGTACCACAGGAAAATTATCTTCCGTAGACCTACTCATTTAATAGGACCAGTGCCAAATAAATTGAATATTATAAGAACGGTGGTTCGATTGATAGAACCACGGGTAAAAAAAATTGCCCATGGTTCGACCAGTAGAACTACGCAGTAGGACCACCACGGGCAACAAGGGCAATTTTTTATTGTTCTAATAAGACGACTCCCGCTTTAGTAATATAGGTTATCAATCCTATATATCTAAATAAATAAATATATATAAAATCCTATAGATTTTCAACTCCAAGTTCCCCCTGTGTATGCCTATGGTCTCTTGCACAGTATTCGTAAGCATTCCCATTGTCACGAAGGCAATCATTTTTAGGGTTCCGTAGCCAAAATGGCAAAAACGGAACCCTTATAGTTTCGTCATGTCCGTCTGTCTGTCTGTCTGTCTGTCCATCCGTATGTCAGGCATTTTACTCAAAGACTACTTGATGAATCTCGATGAAATTTAGTGAAAAGATGTTTTGTAGTAGCCGCTACTTAGTTTGATAGCTAAATAATAATAATAAATATTTTTAGGAGGGGAGGGGGGGGGGCAGTCCATACATTTTTTTTTTTTTAAAGATAACTAGCAATGTGGGATGGTCCTACATTACTAGCAATCCTGTTAACCCCTCCAGCTAAGCTCTATGGCTTGTGTTAGGAGTGGGTTCACGTCGGTAGTATAATGGTCAGGATTCGAACCCACGACCTCACGATTGCGAGACCGATGCCTTAGCCATTAGGCTACCGCCGCATCAATCTTGTAATGTAACAGAATACATGATTTTATTTTGCAGCAAACATCAACGTGTGGTTACATCATTCGACAGGTCTTTCATAAACATTATAAAGTTTCTAACAAACCTTTTTGATTGAGTAAATATTTCTGGAAAGAATCGCTCCGAAAGTTGCATAAATAATAATATATTAATATCTTGGGAAACGCTATCTGATCCCAAACTAAGCTATGTACTATGGAAACCAACAACTGATAAACATACTTGTATATTTCTAAATACATACCTACATATTATAGATAAGTTACACCCAGACACAGAATAAATCATCGTGCTCATCACACAAAGTTTTATCCTGGGTGGGGATCGAACCCCCGACCTCTTGCGTAGCTGACAGATACACTCCCACCGCGCCACAGAGGCAGTCAAAGTCGTGCCCCTTAACTTTTGAACCGTGTGACCAAAAAATATGGAAAAAATCACAAATCGAGCGCATAATAAATACTTGTGCGCATAATATATATATTATACTAAAGTAATAATAAGATCGGATATACCGTCATTGAGCTATTGCTGAAAAACTGCGTTTCTCAACAAAAGGGGCGTAAGTGCCATGAACATACGCTCTTCTGCTGATGCAATTGTGCAAGGCTACGGAATCCTACACCTCAGTGACAACAAAAACCGGGCAAGAGCATGTCTGACCATGCTCACATGGTCAGACATGCTCTTGCTCGGTTTTTTGTTTATATTTGCTTTTGTTTTTTTTTTTCACGCTAATTTAGGTACATTTTAATAGAGTGAGTGAAATTATTCATGAAATTCGAGTAAAAATAAAGAGGTGTGGTGTTGACAAGTAGACGTCATCAGATTCACGTTGAAACTTGAAACAATAGGTACCAATAGTAATATTGGTCTTAATACCTACTTTGTAATGTAGTATAGAAGGAGTAATTAAGAAAGACGTAGACAACAGATATACGAATCCTTGTTTAATAATACTGTTATCGTGCATTATCATTATCACGGAACCTACTTGAGGCTCAATAAGCGTAGATAAAATATCCATTTATATCGTATGATTATATTTATCTAACTAAGTGTTAAATATAATTCTTTAAAAACATTGCAATGAATGGCATCAGTGTTGATTGACGTCAATATCAAAAGTCGTCAATATAATATTATAATAATATAATAATATCTTGGGACAACTCACACAATGCTCTCTGATCCCAAACTAAGCAGAGCTTGTTCTATGGAAACCAGACAACTGATAAACATACTTATATATTTCTAAATACATACATATTATAGAAAAATCACACCCAGACACCGAATAAACCATCGTGCTCATCACACAAAGTTTTATCCTGGGTGGGGATCGAACCCACGACCTCTTGCGTAGCAGTCGGATACACTCCCACCGCGCCACAGAGGCAGTCATAATATCAAAAAGGTACGGGTTTTTTAGCCGGTGCAATACAAATAATGACCCATCTTACATCATGTCCGCCTGTACGGGTAAGGACTTGATAGCTGTAATGCTGTAAAAGCCTAAAGTATTAATAATAAATAAATAATATTATATTTGGCGGTCAGTCTAAAAGTAAAGGGGAGTGCGTTTACTTGACTCTAATATAATTTTTATATCATATTTCTACAGTATAAATTCTGAGGCTATCGTACCTACCCACGGGGCGGGGGAAGGTTGAACCCACAAATCCCCTGATTGAAGCCTTCTTGGGTACCCTTATAGGATAGGATAGAGTGATGCCACACGACACAGCGTTGTTTCAACTACTGCACTGCTGCGGCATGGGGTGTCCTCCACGGCTACGAAATCCATGGTACCTATGCCACATTGTGGTTTGCGGCACTTTAGCGTTGAAATGCATGTTGAGACGACTAATGACTTTCGTCTAAGATTGATGTGTGCATTTCTTGCTGAATGCGATGTTAGGCTTCGACTATTAAGGTCATAACCAGTTTCCTCGTGACATTTACCAGGAATATCTATGTGGTTTGCGTAATAAGTTATAATGGTTAGGTGGCACCGTCTTGTCACCACGCGAGCCGCCCACGTGACGTGCATAATAAACAGGTCTCAGAAATAAACTCATTTATTCAGATGCATTAGAATTTTAAGGATTATACAATGTGTGTTTATTAGGATACTCATCAAATTACCACAATTCAGGGTTTATACAAGGGTATTTTAAATAAATAGGTGTAGATAGGTTACATAAACAACATTCGATCTTTAAATACGGCAATTGTCACATTATTAATTCACTTGTAAGAAGCAGTATGAAAGAGTGTACCATTTAGTTTTAATTTAATAAACCCCAATGACATTATACAAATACTAGCTTCTGCCCGCGGCTTCGCCCACGTCATGTTTGGACTGCCATTTCACTCCTTTCTCATCCCACCCCATAAACAACAAAGCCTGAATCTGTGGATGCCTACATTATAACAACTATCTGTGTACCAAATTTCAATCTATTCGGAAGTGTGAGCTGTGTGTTGATATATCAGTCAATCACAGTTTCCTCTTATAGCTCTTAAATATACAGATAGCTGATCCTCGCAACTTCATCCGCGTCACATGCTAAAGAGAATAGGCACCTATAATATAATTGTAAAGGAGCTGAAACTTTCTTTTATAACTTGAGAACAATTGAAAAAAATTTGATAAAATTTGGTACCTACTCTGTGGTTCGATCCCCACCCGGGATAAAACTTTGTGTGATGAGCACGATGGTTTATTCTGTGTCTGGGTGTTATTTATCTATAATATGTATGTATTTAGAAATATATAAGTATGTTTATCAGTTGTCTGGTTGCCATAGTACAAGCTCTGCTTAGTTTGGAATCAGATGACGTTGTGTGAGTTGTCCCATAATATTATTATTATTATTATAATTTAAAATCACGCTGAAGAAAGCTGGTGAAACATTGTCTATAATAGGTAGGTAATATTTTTTTATATTATTAACGTTAAAAGTATAACTGAAGCTACGAGTATATTAGGGTACACCACGCTATGATCGGTAAAGGTTCATTTCCGTGCATCGCGATCGGCCGCGATGCTCGGAAATGAACCATAAGAGAGAAACAGGAATAATAAAGGAACGCTGGGTGGCTACGATACGATACTGTGGTAATTTAAAAATAAAATGTAGGAATATAATAATATGATATACTCGTAGATATTTGTGTGGCGCACTTTGTATGATAAAGTAATAAATAAATATATTTTTAAATTTAATAAAAAACAAACTTTTTTATTTCAAAAGTATTATTATACTTTATCCCAAAAAACATTTAAAAAACAGTTTGCTGAACGCAACCGTTCCATAGGGAGCATGCCGCGCGGCTTGCCTCGCAGAACTACCTACCGACTGGAATTTGTACCGTGAGCACATAACCGCTCACCTCGCACATGATTCCGTAAAGGCACAGTTTAAATAAAGGCTTATGGTACTTGACTCGCTTCCCAGCAGATTCGATTGATGAAAATTTTGACGCTGGACTGTGTTTTGACAAGCATATTCTTCCCCCGCCCGGCCCTTGTCGGTGGTTGTTGAATTTGTTTGCGAACTTGGCATTACGCATTAGCGCATCAGCAATGTTTGCGGAAGCCAACGTTGATGGCTTTGCAGCTATATTGCGTAAGCGAACCGCATCGCTGATGCGCAGGGTGAGTGACAGTTCCAACAGGTACCTGAAAGTAATTGCGAATAAATTAGAAAGTCCTTTATGGAGGCATTGGAATAATTTGCATATTTAATAGTATAGTTGTCTTTTACTAACATAGTTTTTAAGAACACTGTATACTAACACATTATGGATCATTGGTCTGAATTAAATTATTATTATTATTATTACATGTACATGTAGAATCCCGACGTATCACGTGAATAAAGAATTTTTAATATTGTTTTTTTTTTAATAAAAATAAAAACCGGGCAAGAGCATGTCGGACCATGCTCAGTGTAGGGTTCCGCAGCCTTGAATAATTGTATCAGCAGAAGAGCGTATGTTCATGGCATTTACGCCCTTTTGTTTAGCGACGCAGTTTTCCAGCAATAATAAGTATATATATTCGATCATATCCAAAATAATTTTTGGTCACACGGTTCAAAAGTTAAGGGGAGAGGACATCATTTATGCAACTTTCGGAGCGAATATTTCCAAAAATATTTACTCAATCAAAAAAGTTTATTACAAACCTTAAAAAGTTTTTAAAAGACCTGTCGAATGATGTACCATCCGTTGGTGATTGCTGAAAAAAAAACAGCTTCTGTTACATGTATGGAGTGCTCCCATAAAAATATTTATTTTTATTATTTAGCTATCAAACTAAGTAGCGACTACTACAAGACACCTTTTCACCAAATTTCATCAATATGCATTGAGTAGTTTTTGAGTAAAATGCCTGTGAGATGCGGACGGACGGACAGACAGACAGACAGACGGACATGATCTATTACGAAACTAAAAGGGTTGCATTTTACCATTTTGCCTACGGAACCCTAAAAAGTCCTAAAAGTAGGAAAGCATGATTTAATTGTCACGAGCGAAAAAGATAAAAATGTAATCCGCTACAATTCATCGCCACAACAAACAAAATAACATAGACATGACAGTTTGGCCTTCCAAGTATTATGCCTAAAGATAGATTCAGTCGAGAATTTTATACAGGAAAATTACATCATTGTTTTAGAATTAACAGAAGAAACAGATCCACGGCAGCGATTGAAAATGATAATTTTATTTTGCAAATTCAAATGGAGTTACTTAATGCCGACATAAATGTTGGACATGCATTGGACAAATTGCGTTGATACCTACATAATTATGTACTACGTACTCCTTTTGATATCCCATAGCTTTAAGGTTAAATTCAGTGTTATATTCTATTTGTTTGTGTTTCCGTTAATTCATTTGTCTTTCCCATTCATATTAGTGACATTTTTGTTTATCATTATGATATTTAATTTAAACTTTCAGATTCACAAAAATATGTGAGTCGTATTAAAACCCAATTGATGTTATTCGATGTTTATTTTTCAATTATGTAATTAAGGGAACGATAAATACATTTTTTTATTGATTTACTTATTAATAAAAATGTTGTGATTGGACTTTTCAACTAAGCACATTTTGAAATTTTGATAAAATTGTCACATTTGTTCAACTAGTTGAACATATTGGAACTAAGGACACCGTGGATATCTTGTTGATTGCACATTACTCCTCAAAAGGAGACTTTGGTACTATCGTACCACAGGAAAATTATCTTCCGTAGACCTACTCATTTAATAGGACCAGTGCCAAATAAATTGAATATTATAAGAACGGTGGTTCGATTGATAGAACCACGGGTAAAAAAAATTGCCCATGGTTCGACCAGTAGAACTACGCAGTAGGACCACCACGGGCAACAAGGGCAATTTTTTATTGTTCTAATAAGACGACTCCCGCTTTAGTAATATAGGTTATCAATCCTATATATCTAAATAAATAAATATATATAAAATCCTATAGATTTTCAACTCCAAGTTCCCCCTGTGTATGCCTATGGTCTCTTGCACAGTATTCGTAAGCATTCCCATTGTCACGAAGGCAATCATTTTTAGGGTTCCGTAGCCAAAATGGCAAAAACGGAACCCTTATAGTTTCGTCATGTCCGTCTGTCTGTCTGTCTGTCTGTCCATCCGTATGTCAGGCATTTTACTCAAAGACTACTTGATGAATCTCGATGAAATTTAGTGAAAAGATGTTTTGTAGTAGCCGCTACTTAGTTTGATAGCTAAATAATAATAATAAATATTTTTAGGAGGGGAGGGGGGGGGGCAGTCCATACATTTTTTTTTTTTTAAAGATAACTAGCAATGTGGGATGGTCCTACATTACTAGCAATCCTGTTAACCCCTCCAGCTAAGCTCTATGGCTTGTGTTAGGAGTGGGTTCACGTCGGTAGTATAATGGTCAGGATTCGAACCCACGACCTCACGATTGCGAGACCGATGCCTTAGCCATTAGGCTACCGCCGCATCAATCTTGTAATGTAACAGAATACATGATTTTATTTTGCAGCAAACATCAACGTGTGGTTACATCATTCGACAGGTCTTTCATAAACATTATAAAGTTTCTAACAAACCTTTTTGATTGAGTAAATATTTCTGGAAAGAATCGCTCCGAAAGTTGCATAAATAATAATATATTAATATCTTGGGAAACGCTATCTGATCCCAAACTAAGCTATGTACTATGGAAACCAACAACTGATAAACATACTTGTATATTTCTAAATACATACCTACATATTATAGATAAGTTACACCCAGACACAGAATAAATCATCGTGCTCATCACACAAAGTTTTATCCTGGGTGGGGATCGAACCCCCGACCTCTTGCGTAGCTGACAGATACACTCCCACCGCGCCACAGAGGCAGTCAAAGTCGTGCCCCTTAACTTTTGAACCGTGTGACCAAAAAATATGGAAAAAATCACAAATCGAGCGCATAATAAATACTTGTGCGCATAATATATATATTATACTAAAGTAATAATAAGATCGGATATACCGTCATTGAGCTATTGCTGAAAAACTGCGTTTCTCAACAAAAGGGGCGTAAGTGCCATGAACATACGCTCTTCTGCTGATGCAATTGTGCAAGGCTACGGAATCCTACACCTCAGTGACAACAAAAACCGGGCAAGAGCATGTCTGACCATGCTCACATGGTCAGACATGCTCTTGCTCGGTTTTTTGTTTATATTTGCTTTTGTTTTTTTTTTTCACGCTAATTTAGGTACATTTTAATAGAGTGAGTGAAATTATTCATGAAATTCGAGTAAAAATAAAGAGGTGTGGTGTTGACAAGTAGACGTCATCAGATTCACGTTGAAACTTGAAACAATAGGTACCAATAGTAATATTGGTCTTAATACCTACTTTGTAATGTAGTATAGAAGGAGTAATTAAGAAAGACGTAGACAACAGATATACGAATCCTTGTTTAATAATACTGTTATCGTGCATTATCATTATCACGGAACCTACTTGAGGCTCAATAAGCGTAGATAAAATATCCATTTATATCGTATGATTATATTTATCTAACTAAGTGTTAAATATAATTCTTTAAAAACATTGCAATGAA
Organism: Herminia tarsipennalis; assembly: GCA_945859575.2. Classification (NCBI taxonomy): domain Eukaryota; kingdom Metazoa; phylum Arthropoda; class Insecta; order Lepidoptera; family Erebidae; genus Herminia; species Herminia tarsipennalis. The sequence continues at coordinate 14,304 of CAMAOI020000016.1, forward strand.
TGGCATCAGTGTTGATTGACGTCAATATCAAAAGTCGTCAATATAATATTATAATAATATAATAATATCTTGGGACAACTCACACAATGCTCTCTGATCCCAAACTAAGCAGAGCTTGTTCTATGGAAACCAGACAACTGATAAACATACTTATATATTTCTAAATACATACATATTATAGAAAAATCACACCCAGACACCGAATAAACCATCGTGCTCATCACACAAAGTTTTATCCTGGGTGGGGATCGAACCCACGACCTCTTGCGTAGCAGTCGGATACACTCCCACCGCGCCACAGAGGCAGTCATAATATCAAAAAGGTACGGGTTTTTTAGCCGGTGCAATACAAATAATGACCCATCTTACATCATGTCCGCCTGTACGGGTAAGGACTTGATAGCTGTAATGCTGTAAAAGCCTAAAGTATTAATAATAAATAAATAATATTATATTTGGCGGTCAGTCTAAAAGTAAAGGGGAGTGCGTTTACTTGACTCTAATATAATTTTTATATCATATTTCTACAGTATAAATTCTGAGGCTATCGTACCTACCCACGGGGCGGGGGAAGGTTGAACCCACAAATCCCCTGATTGAAGCCTTCTTGGGTACCCTTATAGGATAGGATAGAGTGATGCCACACGACACAGCGTTGTTTCAACTACTGCACTGCTGCGGCATGGGGTGTCCTCCACGGCTACGAAATCCATGGTACCTATGCCACATTGTGGTTTGCGGCACTTTAGCGTTGAAATGCATGTTGAGACGACTAATGACTTTCGTCTAAGATTGATGTGTGCATTTCTTGCTGAATGCGATGTTAGGCTTCGACTATTAAGGTCATAACCAGTTTCCTCGTGACATTTACCAGGAATATCTATGTGGTTTGCGTAATAAGTTATAATGGTTAGGTGGCACCGTCTTGTCACCACGCGAGCCGCCCACGTGACGTGCATAATAAACAGGTCTCAGAAATAAACTCATTTATTCAGATGCATTAGAATTTTAAGGATTATACAATGTGTGTTTATTAGGATACTCATCAAATTACCACAATTCAGGGTTTATACAAGGGTATTTTAAATAAATAGGTGTAGATAGGTTACATAAACAACATTCGATCTTTAAATACGGCAATTGTCACATTATTAATTCACTTGTAAGAAGCAGTATGAAAGAGTGTACCATTTAGTTTTAATTTAATAAACCCCAATGACATTATACAAATACTAGCTTCTGCCCGCGGCTTCGCCCACGTCATGTTTGGACTGCCATTTCACTCCTTTCTCATCCCACCCCATAAACAACAAAGCCTGAATCTGTGGATGCCTACATTATAACAACTATCTGTGTACCAAATTTCAATCTATTCGGAAGTGTGAGCTGTGTGTTGATATATCAGTCAATCACAGTTTCCTCTTATAGCTCTTAAATATACAGATAGCTGATCCTCGCAACTTCATCCGCGTCACATGCTAAAGAGAATAGGCACCTATAATATAATTGTAAAGGAGCTGAAACTTTCTTTTATAACTTGAGAACAATTGAAAAAAATTTGATAAAATTTGGTACCTACTCTGTGGTTCGATCCCCACCCGGGATAAAACTTTGTGTGATGAGCACGATGGTTTATTCTGTGTCTGGGTGTTATTTATCTATAATATGTATGTATTTAGAAATATATAAGTATGTTTATCAGTTGTCTGGTTGCCATAGTACAAGCTCTGCTTAGTTTGGAATCAGATGACGTTGTGTGAGTTGTCCCATAATATTATTATTATTATTATAATTTAAAATCACGCTGAAGAAAGCTGGTGAAACATTGTCTATAATAGGTAGGTAATATTTTTTTATATTATTAACGTTAAAAGTATAACTGAAGCTACGAGTATATTAGGGTACACCACGCTATGATCGGTAAAGGTTCATTTCCGTGCATCGCGATCGGCCGCGATGCTCGGAAATGAACCATAAGAGAGAAACAGGAATAATAAAGGAACGCTGGGTGGCTACGATACGATACTGTGGTAATTTAAAAATAAAATGTAGGAATATAATAATATGATATACTCGTAGATATTTGTGTGGCGCACTTTGTATGATAAAGTAATAAATAAATATATTTTTAAATTTAATAAAAAACAAACTTTTTTATTTCAAAAGTATTATTATACTTTATCCCAAAAAACATTTAAAAAACAGTTTGCTGAACGCAACCGTTCCATAGGGAGCATGCCGCGCGGCTTGCCTCGCAGAACTACCTACCGACTGGAATTTGTACCGTGAGCACATAACCGCTCACCTCGCACATGATTCCGTAAAGGCACAGTTTAAATAAAGGCTTATGGTACTTGACTCGCTTCCCAGCAGATTCGATTGATGAAAATTTTGACGCTGGACTGTGTTTTGACAAGCATATTCTTCCCCCGCCCGGCCCTTGTCGGTGGTTGTTGAATTTGTTTGCGAACTTGGCATTACGCATTAGCGCATCAGCAATGTTTGCGGAAGCCAACGTTGATGGCTTTGCAGCTATATTGCGTAAGCGAACCGCATCGCTGATGCGCAGGGTGAGTGACAGTTCCAACAGGTACCTGAAAGTAATTGCGAATAAATTAGAAAGTCCTTTATGGAGGCATTGGAATAATTTGCATATTTAATAGTATAGTTGTCTTTTACTAACATAGTTTTTAAGAACACTGTATACTAACACATTATGGATCATTGGTCTGAATTAAATTATTATTATTATTATTACATGTACATGTAGAATCCCGACGTATCACGTGAATAAAGAATTTTTAATATTGTTTTTTTTTTAATAAAAATAAAAACCGGGCAAGAGCATGTCGGACCATGCTCAGTGTAGGGTTCCGCAGCCTTGAATAATTGTATCAGCAGAAGAGCGTATGTTCATGGCATTTACGCCCTTTTGTTTAGCGACGCAGTTTTCCAGCAATAATAAGTATATATATTCGATCATATCCAAAATAATTTTTGGTCACACGGTTCAAAAGTTAAGGGGAGAGGACATCATTTATGCAACTTTCGGAGCGAATATTTCCAAAAATATTTACTCAATCAAAAA
>CAMAOI020000017.1:0-26705 GCA_945859575.2 Herminia tarsipennalis
TACACTAGTGTATCTTTGATGAAAATACAATTAAGCGGTACTATATTATTATACTTGTTTTGGTGATGGAGTCGGGAGGTGGCCATAGGAACACAAAAAAAAATACTGAAAAAAGAAACCTAGCAAGTGTGGACTCATTTTATTCGTCTTGACCCGACGACGTTTCGATTTTGCACCGATCGTGTTCACGGGTCAACGTCAGGTAAATAAAAGGTTCGTACCTTTAAATAATTCACGCGATTAAGTCCCGAAATATATCTAATATGTATAAAAATCGCGAAAATTTAAATACTAAGATTTACTATTTTAAACGCGGTTAATTTATCAAATAAACGTGGATTGTTTTACCTAGGTTGCATTTTATAAGCAAAGATAAAGTTTTGTGAATATTACTTTAACAATCATGTTTTGACAATGTATTTCCAGAGAAAACAACATGCTATTAACATAATTTGCTTGAAGCGTTCCTTATTCGTATGGATTGTCTACTTATTGAAAAGTGTGTTACCAGTATATAGTTATGTAAATCTGTTATCTATAGTTGAAATATGTAGCAGCGACATGTGTATGTCAAATTGATTTCACACACGTGATTCTAGTTTTTCAGCAGTTAATAGGCGATTGCGAATATTACTTTCAATAGACTATTTGCGCAATGAATTGTTTTGCATTATCATAATATACGTTTTGTTTAACAATAGTGAGGGATCCAGGGCTGGATTTAGGGATGTGGAAGCCCTGGGGCAATTATTGGCCTAATTATTTTCCGAATGAAAAAAACGTTCATTGCGAGTACTGGTTATGAAATTGTTATAATAATCATACGATTTTTATTTTTTTTAAAGACGACTCGCGCAGTATGTTAGCCCTGTGTCACAAAGTACACCCAGACTCGAAACACCAATTTGTGGATCACACAAATTGGTGTCCCGTGTGGGAATCGAACCCATGACCTCTTGTGTAACAGCGGGACATACTCCCACCGCGCCACGTACATATTAAAAGGAAGACGAACATACATATAAAAACGAAGACCTCAAAAAGGTCCAATCGATTTTAAGATACGTCATTAATAGTTCTCATTGCCGGTTGCAATAATTTATTTGAGGTAAGCTCAATTATATAGTTCAGCCAAATCCATCGATAGTTTGATTATTGAGACCGGCCGTAAGTTACCTTGTAATTATCTTACAACGACTAAAAAGTATTTAATAAAAATAAAAAAAAGGTAATTCGTACCTGCAAAAAAAAAAGCAAACCATATTAAACGCATTAAATGTGAAGGGTTATCATATCATTATCGTATCATGCGTTTAATATAATGAAATAAATAGGACAAGGATAGATAAAATAACTTGCGATAAAAATTTGCTACAGTCAAGTGATATAAAAACAGAGGTCTTAAGACTATTTAAAAATAAACACAATTGAATTGTTAATTAATTAACAGGGATATAATCTACTATAGTGTGTGTGTGTATGTGTGTGTGTACGTTTACTTCAGAGTACGAATCGTGTTTTCTAGTAGCCATTCTGTGCCGATTCTTTTGCACTCAAATTTACATTTGGGGTGTATTTCTAGTATTTTTTTAACCTTGTAATTTATGTAACCACTTAGACTTACTGCGTTAACACTACATACCACATAATAAAGTCATGCCGTCATGCGTTATTATATTTAGAAGGGTCATAAGGGGTTAGCTTGTGGGCAGATAAGATTAAATTTAGAATAAACAGCTTACGGAGAGATAAAAAATCACAAGTATTATAAAGTTCAGTAGTAGGAAATAGATACCGCAACCCGAAGGTTGGTTACCTTCAGTAGTGCCCTCTGGGCACGTTCCAATTTTATAAGATTGGTTTTTGTTGTGCCGCCCCAGGAAACATTACAGTACTGATTAAGAGACTACAACAGTGCGAGGTACACAAGTTTAACCACCTTCTTATCTGTGACATATGGCAGGCTCTTAAAAATAAATATTAGTTTCTCTAGTCTAGATGAGAGAGTGTCTACATGATTACTAAAAGAAAGTGTATCGTCGATCTGTATATATTCTAGATATTTGATACAGCTGGTTATATTGACATTAGGACATTTACAAGGGGCTTTTGGCAACGTTGTATCACATGTATGTACAATTACCAGCGAAGCATTTTTTTTTGGCAGACATTGGATGCCACTATCACTGTGACTCAGGCCGCCGAGGCGGTGTTGATATCGACTTCATTGCGTCAATAACTATTTTGTTCGTGTGTACTATGCCGTGTAAATGTTTTATTAACTTTTTCGTACAGTGATGAGTTCTCATCAGAAATGATCGAGTTGACAGGATAGGGGTGGAGTGGTTATTTATCTACGTAGCATATTTTCTTATAAAGACTGAAAAATGACTGCCTCTGTGGCGCGGTGGGAGTGTGTCCGACTGCTACGCAAGAGGTTGTGGGTTCGATTCCTACACGGGGACACCACTTTGTGTGATCCACAAATTGTTGTTCCGAGTCTGGGTGTACTTTGTGTCCGTAACTTGTATGTTTGTAAAGTCCCCCGCGAGACAGGGCTTGTACCCTAGTGCGGGAGTCGTCTTTTAAAATGAAATAAAAAAAAACTCTGTACGCATCGGCCTACAGATGAACTTGGATAAAACCAAGGTCATGGTCAATGAACATGTACTACCGGAACCGATAGCGGTGCACGGCGCCGTTCTCGAAGTAGTTCAAAAATATGTGTACCTCGGGCAGTCATTGCAGTTAGGTAGAAACAACTTCGAGGACGAGGTGAACAGGAGAATTCGGTTGGGTTGGGCAGCGTTTGGGAAGTGTAGTGAAATGAAAAGGTAAGTTTAAGATAGGACTACATATATTTACAAGAACTTAAAGACTACTTAAAATTAAAGATAATTTTATAACCGATGCTGGCGGAGATGCAGTGCTGGTAGGTAGAGGTACGGCGTTCAGGCGGAGATGCGGCGCTGGTAGGTAGTAGTGGCGCGACGTCGGCAGGTAGAGGTGCGACGCGTCGTAGAGGTGCGGCCCGGTATATAAGAGAGGCGGCCCCGGTAGGTAGAGAGGCGGCCCGGTAGGTAGAGAGGCGACGCCGGTAAGTAGAGAGGCGACGCCGGTAAGTAGAGAGGCGACGCCGGTAGGTAGAAAGGCGGCGCCGGTAGGTAGAAAGGCGGCGCCGGTAGGAATGGTCTCTTTCTCTTAATTTCCCACTCCTTCTCTTTTAGAGAGCTCGTTCTTCTTCCTTCTCTTTTAGAGAGCTGGTTCTTCACTGCTTCTCTTTTAGAGAGCTGGTTATTCACTGCTTCTCTTTTAGAGAGCTGGTTATTCACTGACTCTTCTTCGGTTTTGTATTCATAAAGAAAACTCTCTAGAAGCAATTTAAAATTTTAAAGCTTAACTTATTTTTAATTTAGAATTTACGCACAGCCAGTTTCACAATGTAGTCCATACTTTACAAAGAACTCTATGCTTCATCTTGTTGTCATAGCAACCATAGAAAATATTTGTCGACATGACAGATTTGATTTATGAAAAATAATGTTTACAATAAGTCTTACAGAGATATTTATTATGTTAAAAATGGCGAAATATATAACTAATATATACAGAAATGCGAACGAAATAACACTACAAGGACATATATACATATACGAGGTAAGAATGATCACTACATTACCCCAAAAACCCGGAAAATTTTCGACTTACGAAAATTTCCTTGTCTTTGAAGTTGGAAAGACAAAAATCCCACAGCAAACATACTCATACAAACATAAATAACCTAGCATCCATCACCAAACAAAAGCGGGGTAGCGTTCACATTCAATGACGCGTACTCCAGGGAAATGTCACAAAGATGCAATAGAAATGCAAAAGATGAAGACGGAGCTCAAGAGTCTCCAAAATTACGAAGTACATTTAGTACCTTATAGCATATGAGCACAAGAAGCTCAGTAGTAGAAGAAGAAGAAGAAGTATTGCGCCGTTTCAAGTTAGGCACAAGTCAAGTTGCTTATGAGCAAGGAGACCCGACAACAAGGCTAGAGACATTAAAGTCCGCCAAGTGTGCAAGTCAAAGAAGTAAAAATAGAGGGAATGAGGGCTTGTTTTACGAGTCATAACCCGCTCGTGAAGACAAAGACAAGTTGCTTTAGAGCAAAGAGACCCGACAACAAGGCTAGAGACAATGGGTTTAGAGCCCTAAAAGTCCGCCAAGTGTACAAGTCAAAGAAGTAAAAATAGAGGGAATGAGGGCTTGTTTTACGAGTCATAACCCGCTCGTTAAGACAAAGACAAGTTGCTTTAGAGCAAAGAGACCCGACAACAAGGCTAGAGACAGTGGGTTTAGAGCCCTAAAAGTCCGCCAAGTGTTCAAGTCAAAGAAGTAAAAATAGAGAGAATGTGGGCTTGTTTAACGAGTCATAACCCGCTCGTGAAGAAAAGACAAGTTCCTTTAAAGCAAAGGAGTGTGACACCAACAAGGCTAGAGACAGTGGGTTTAGAGCCCAACAGTCCGCCAAGTCAGAAAGTCAAAGAGTAGAAATAGAGAGAATGTGGGCTTATTTAAGGAGTCATTACCCGCTCCTGAAGAATGATAAAGAGAAAATGAGGAAAGGAAATAAAAGATGAAAGAAGAAGAAAAGTTAATAAAGTAAGAAAAGGGAGTAAAAAGGAAAGGAAAGAGAAGAAGTAATTAGCATAATTAATAAAATTATGTACAGAACTATACACAAGTTATTTATAACACTGTACAGAGAAAAGAAGAAAAAAAAAAAATGTGACGCATCGCCAACATTATATAGGATAAAAGGTAGAAACAGACTAAAAAGAGGTAGATAAATAAAATAATAAGAAAATAAAAAGTAACAAGAAGTATAAAATGTGTATAATTTAAAAAAAAATTGGACAGGAACAAGTTCTATTCAGGGTATAGGGAGTGAAGGGATATAGAAGGGAGTAGAGAAGGAGATAAACTGAAAATAAGGAAAGATAAATTAGCCAACGACTGATTAAGAAAAAAAAAATTAAGCTACGAAAAAAAATACATATATAGAGAGATAGATAGATACATAATGAGACAACGATATAGGCAGATAATGAGACTACGATAAGCGGTGAGGTGAGAGATGAGTCTTCCAAAGTTGCAGCCAAATTACGCTAAAAGCGGTGGATACTTGTGTAAGTATTTATTTTAGAATTTTGAGAAGGGTCGTGGGTGGTATGCTTGATGGGCGCCAAACTGTAGTGAAATGAAAAGGTAAGTTTAAGATAGGACTACATATATTTACAAGAACTTAAAGACTACTTAAAATTAAAGATAATTTTATAACCGATGCTGGCGGAGATGCAGTGCTGGTAGGTAGAGGTACGGCGTTCAGGCGGAGATGCGGCGCTGGTAGGTAGTAGTGGCGCGACGTCGGCAGGTAGAGGTGCGACGCGTCGTAGAGGTGCGGCCCGGTATATAAGAGAGGCGGCCCCGGTAGGTAGAGAGGCGGCCCGGTAGGTAGAGAGGCGACGCCGGTAAGTAGAGAGGCGACGCCGGTAAGTAGAGAGGCGACGCCGGTAGGTAGAAAGGCGGCGCCGGTAGGTAGAAAGGCGGCGCCGGTAGGAATGGTCTCTTTCTCTTAATTTCCCACTCCTTCTCTTTTAGAGAGCTCGTTCTTCTTCCTTCTCTTTTAGAGAGCTGGTTCTTCACTGCTTCTCTTTTAGAGAGCTGGTTATTCACTGCTTCTCTTTTAGAGAGCTGGTTATTCACTGACTCTTCTTCGGTTTTGTATTCATAAAGAAAACTCTCTAGAAGCAATTTAAAATTTTAAAGCTTAACTTATTTTTAATTTAGAATTTACGCACAGCCAGTTTCACAATGTAGTCCATACTTTACAAAGAACTCTATGCTTCATCTTGTTGTCATAGCAACCATAGAAAATATTTGTCGACATGACAGATTTGATTTATGAAAAATAATGTTTACAATAAGTCTTACAGAGATATTTATTATGTTAAAAATGGCGAAATATATAACTAATATATACAGAAATGCGAACGAAATAACACTACAAGGACATATATACATATACGAGGTAAGAATGATCACTACAGAAGTTACGTCAAGTTTTCTCATCGTCGATCCCACAATGCCTTAAGACTAAAGTCTTCAATCAGTGCGTCCTACCCGTCATGACATACGGAGCCGAAACGTGGACACTGACGGTACGGCTGGTCCACAAGTTCAAAGTCGCTCAGCGGGCTATGGAAAGGGCTATGCTCGGAGTTTCTCTTAGGGATAAAATCAGAATTGAGGTGATTCGGCAGAGAACCAAAGTTATCGACATAGCCTACAGGATTAGCAAGCTGAAGTGGCAGTGGGCTGGCCATATTAGTCGAAGAACCGACAACCGTTGGGGTAAACGAGTTCTTGAGTGGAGACCGCGTCTCGGCAAACGTAGTGTAGGACGCCCTCAGGCCAGGTGGAGTGATGATCTACGCAAAACGGCTGGCAGGAGCTGGATGCGAGAGGCCTATGTCCAGCAGTGGACTGCGATAGGCTGATGATGAAAAAAAAAAAAACGTTCAAAAATACTAGTTCATAATAAAAAATCATAACTCCTGTGATAACGACCATGGGTTTTAAGATAAGATAAGATAAACATTTATTTCTTAGTAAATGGTACATTGAGTTCTTACAGTAGGTAAACATATTGAATCACATATACTACCATTGCTAGTGTAGAAATAGTAGGTTAACGTAACATTCAAATTATTACAAATCTATTGCAAGATTCTTTAACATATTAACATTCATCACAAACTTATATCAAATTATTTATTTATTCATAATATGCTCGGAATCGAATCGAATCGAATCGAAATCGAATTTATTCATATATCCATGATTTTAAAATTCATCAACAGAATAAAAACACATGTCTAAAAGCCATGGAAACATATTATTTTTGAATTTATGTGTCGGTAATGTTCTCATTTCTGGTGGTAATTTAATAAAAATTTTGATTGCCATACAACAGACATTTCTGCTATATAAATGCAATCTTTGGGCTGGTATTTTCCAGAATGTTTTTTACTCAGTCTTATGGACACTTGTGCATTCAATGGGAACAACTCAGGATATTTCTTTACAAACATACAGATTTCAAAGATAGACAGGCATGGAAGTGAAATTTTTAATTTTTTAAATAATGGCTTGCAATGATCTCCATATTCTGCACCGATTATAGCTCTGATGCATTTTTTTTGTACAATGAAAGCACTTTCGACGTCTACTGAATTACCCCATATCACTAAGCCATAACGCAGTACCGATGAAACATAACCGTGATACGCATTAAGGGCAGCTTGTTTGCTGGATGCTTGCTTTAGCTTTTTAAGTGCGGATACAAACCTATCAAGCTTGGTACACACTTTTTCCACGTGTTTTTTCCAATTTAGTTTATTATCAATAATTATACCTAAAAATAAAGCAGATTGTGCACATTGTAAATTTGTGTTAATGTGACGTACTTTTGTCGGTATTATTGCCGAGTTGTGTGCTTGAAATTAAACGAGTTTTGTTGTACCAATATTTACTTGAAGATTGTTATTTTTTAGCCATTCGATTGCTTTAGACATCTCACTGTGTGTTTCAAATTCTAAATCAGTTTTATTCACACATCTTATTGTCAATGTAGTGTCATCAGCAAATTGGATACATTCATGCTTTAGTGACTTACTAAGGTCATTTATATACAGTGTAAATAGGTGTGGGCCCAGTACACTTCCCCGTGGAACGCCAGTGCTGATGGTTCTTAGTTTTGAAGAATACGTACTTCTAGTATTGTTTTTTATTTTTGTGATAACCGTTCTCTGCTGGCGATTAGACAGATAGCTATTAAGCCAATCATGGGTCTTACCCCTTATGCCATATCTCTCTAGCTTACAGAGCAATCGTTCGTGTGAGACAAAATTAAATGCTTTGCTCATATCTAGGAATACTGACAAGGTAGGTAATTTATTATTAAGTGACTCAGTACCTAGTTTATCTAAAGAAAAGCAAGCTAGTGAATTATTTTTCCTAAAGCCAAATTGATTCCTAATTATTATATTGTATTTATTTATAAAACTACTCATTTTGTCATTCATTGCCTTTTCAAAAATTTTTGCGAAGATTGATATTAGCGTAATGGGCCTATAATTACCCATATCAGTTTTAATGCCCTTTTTTAAATAGAGGTTTAATAATAGATTTTTTAAGCCTAGTTGGGTAGAGGCCTTCTTCAAATGAGCGGTTAATTAAGTAGCTAAGCGGAGATGCTATGATTTTTGCACTTAATTTAACTATTGCTGTGGTGACTTCGTCATATCCAGTAGAATTAGTGTTCTTTAAGGAGTTAATAATCTTTATAATGTCAGTATCATTCATTGGAGTCAGAAATATAGAATTTAAAAATGATTTAATCCTAATATTATTTAAATTATGTTTGTTATTTAAATTATTTATATGTGTCAGTTCAATAAAATAATTGTTGAATTGATTACATATATCATTAGGATCATTAATTATTTTGTTACCGTCTAATATTTCAATGATGTCATTATTGTTATTCTGATTATTTAAATTATATTTTATAATTGACCATGATGCTTTACATTTATTTTGCGAATGTAATTATTTATTTGTTGTGATTTTGATATGCATTTTTTTAAGGTTTTAGTATATTTCCTGTACTTTTTCTTGTGATAGCTTTTGCATAAAGCATTGTGTTGATATTCGTAATACAAAAGTCTCGTTTTAACGCACGATATTTTCAAACCTTTACTAATCCATCTATTTTTTATCGGTTTATTTGTTTTCTTAATTCGTAATTCAGGAAAGTTCAGTTTATAGAAGAGTGTAAAAAGGTCGTGGAATGCATTAAAGGCTTTATTGCTGTCGGTTTGTTCGTACACTTCATTAAAACTTAGGGCTCCTATGCATTCTAAAAAAATATTTGCGTTACTTTCACGATAATCCCTTTTCGTCTCATACCAGTATTTATTATTCACCGTTGACTTAGTACAAGTATTTTTAAGATCTAACACTAGTGTTTGTCCTGTGTCATGATCAGAAAGACCTAAATGATGAGAACAGGTTTATAAACTATTTGTGGGAATATTACTCGCTATTTGGTCTATGCTGGTATGTTTTCTAGTGGGTATTTTAATATGTGGTACAAAGCCAAAGTTATTTAAAATAGGTATTAACTCTTTTGAGTACTTATTGTGTTTTAGTATGTCTATGTTTCAGTCCCCGCATAGATCTATTATGTCTTTTTCCTTTGTGGGTTAGATTTTACAGCAATATTAGCGGAATCCTATAAACACAAACTATGATTAAATTGTGGCTTAGCATTTCTATACCACAGCATTCAAAAGAGAAATCAACAGCGTATTTACTTGCTACTGGCAATGGACTAAATACTAAATTATTTTTTACTAAAACACATGTTCCACCTCTTTTCATCCCATGGCTTGTGTAGCTAGCTGCCAGTGTGTAGTTTGTGAGAACAAAATTACTTTCATGTCCTGATTTTATACTTTTTTCAAAGTTTCACTTAGACAGATAAAATCTATAGCGCCCATTTGCTTCGCAAAGTTGTTGATTGTTATTTCAAACAATTCTAGTTTATTTAATATTCCGGCAATGGTTTGATGCAATAATATAAATTTTTGTTTATCTTCATCTGAACTTTTTTACTACTGACTACATTTATCCGTTGCGGAACGAAAAAGAGATTTATGAGCATTTTTAGACGGCTTTTTTGAGTTACATTGGTCATACTCAATAGGGTATGCTTCTATATCAATAAGAAGGCGATGGGAAATACTGTCGTGTATACGTTTTATTCCGAGTTTATTAATTTTGCCCGTCGTATACGAGAATGTTTCATGAGTAAGAGCCTGGTTACTGTCAACAAAGTATGCATAACTATGATTTTCTATGTCCATGCAAAGTAAACTATCAAACATTTCTATTTTATAATTATATATCAGAGCTCCTTGTACATATGTGGTACAGCATATAATAATGTTAGTATGGACAATTTTTTTGAGAGATTCTCTAATCAAACTGACGAGTTCAATTAATTTGTTATTGCCTTTAAAGTCATGGTTTCCAATAAAAATTATACAGTAGTCATCTATAGTAAAATGCTGAACCCTAAGTAAAATATTTGACATATTTTTTAAATAAGTATTACGCGACAGGTAATGGCAATATTCAAAATGTTGTCCAAAAGTGTCTTCTAAAATATCTAGAGTACCAGAGTGGTTACAATTACTGATGATGACTAATTTTCGTTTTCTTGGGAGTTGGATCCCTTGGAGGTTTTCCAGGGATTTTTTTTTCCATGTGTGTTCAGTTCTGGTCCGGTAGTATCATGAGATGTACATGCTTTTTCTGTGCAGGCTTCTCGAAATGTGGTTTTTTATTTAACTCCACTATCAGCCGATAAACATGTTATATCGTCTCGATTACTTCTTTTTTCATGCGATATGAGCGCAGAGTTTCTGAATGAGTCAGTAAGTCAACGTTTAACATTAGGTTTCCGATTGGACGATTGTCTTAATGTTGATAAAGGACTTTTGCATATTTGTTTTAATATTGCAACTTCTTGCGACAGCAGAGCCAATTGATTCTTTAAATCTACATTTTCTAGGATAACATTATCTCGTTCATTTTGTGTTGATAGTAGGTCTGTCTTTAAGTTATTTATTTCATCGTTCATTTCATTTCGGCATAATGCCGTATTACGTGTAGAAACGTCTAGCTTTCTATTTAAGAATTTATCCGAATATGATGAGTTGATGGAGATGCTCATGTCCATTTTTTTCCAGAGACCTGCACTTTTTTAAGGGCCGTCGATGAGTTACATTGTCAAAATTATTCATTTCTGTACACGTTGATAAGGATCAACTTAACTGTATTATTTTATTTATGATCTCCAACACTTAATATGAAATATTCAAAAAGAGCTCCGTTGTAAACAGGATTCGATATATTAGACTGCCTCTGTGGCGCAGTGGGAGTGTATCCGACTGCTACGCAAGAGGTCGTGGGCTCGATCCCCACCCAGTATAAAACTTTGTGTGATGAGCACGATGGTTTATTCTGTGTCTGGGTGTAATTTATCTATAATGTGTATGTTTTTAGAAATATATAAGTATGTTTATCAGTTGTCTGGTTTCCATAGTACAAGCTCTGCTTAGTTTGGGATCAGATAGCGTTGTGTGAGTTGTCCCAAGATATTATTTTTATTCTCTTTATTAAAATACAATACATATAAAGTACGTTTTTAACTATAGGTAACAAAAATTAAATATATATAAAAATATAAAAAATAGTGTGCCACCGGCATCGGGTACAGGGACCAAGCTACCGGTGGTTACGGCCCCAGAGAAAGGAACCTCCTCACAATGCGAGCCGTGTCCAGAAGTACTACCTTCTGCATCAAGCGCTTGGTCCAACCGTCTAACGCGAGCCTCTCAAGGTGTTGGTCGAGGCTCTTGACAATCAAACCATTATTATTATTATTCCCTTTATTTAACATTTCTCTAATTTTTTACACTATTAAATATTTATATAAAAAAATAATAAAAACATTTAATTGTATAAAAAATTGCAAATCCACCGGCGTCGGGTACAGGAACCAAGCCAACGATGGTTAGGGCTTCAGGGAGAGGAACCTCCTCACTATACGTGCCGAGGCAAGGAGTACGGCCTTCTGCATCAGGCCCTTGACCCAACTACCCAACGCGAGCCTCTGTAGATGTTGGTCCAGGTTCTTCGCAACAAGTCAGTGGACTGATACAACTATCGGCACAATGACTGCTGAATCCACATCCCACATGTCAACAATCTCGCGGGCTAAGTCCAAATATTTTATTTTCTTATCTTTTTCTGCCTTCACGAGATTATTGTCATGCGGGATGGTGATGTCAACAATCATTGCGCGGCGCTCTAATCGATCTATCATCACTATGTCAGGCTTATTGGCGACAATAGTCCTGTCAGTGATGATAGATCGATCCCAGTACAATGTGGCACGACCCTTTTCGAGAACAGGGTCGGGTGCATAGGTACCTGTAATATGGTACCTCTGTTTCCACAAGGTAATATTTCAGGGCAAGTTGCTGATGGAAAATTCTGGCTACTTGGTTATGTCTATGCAAATACTCGCCGTAAGCAAGACGAGAACAATCAGAGATAATATGTCTGAGGGATTCTCCGGGATGATGGCATGCCCGACAGATGTCAACCGTCCCATCCTTCATTATATATCTCTGATAGTTATTCGTCTTAATAACTGTTAGGATTAGTATCAAAATAATATACTTACTCGCTGCACTACTAGCGTTGTCTATGACGAACATGCATTCTGTGTACCAACCTACGTGTATCTTAAAAACAATAAATTTAGTCTTTGAGAAACCACCACGCGTGTTTCATTAGGTTATGGGCCCAGTCCCGTTTTTACTAAAATATCAAGTAATTTTATTGTGCGGAAGTAATAATGTCGACGTCAGAGTACTTAGTAAATGTGCCGAAACTCAAAGGAAGAGAAAATTATGACGATTGGGCGTTCGCAACAAGCAATTTTTTATTACTTGAAGGAATTGACATTGAAAATGTGCCGGCGACTATCAGTGAAACTGAGATGAAGAAAGCCAAAACAAAACTCGTAATGACTATTGACTGTTCGTTATATGTGCATATCAAGAGCGAGACTACAGTGGACGGTGTGTGGAAAAAATTGAAACAGTTATTTGATGACAAGGGGTATCAACGAAAAATAAGTTTGCTTCGAACATTGATTTCTATACGTCTCGATAACAGTGAATCCATGACATCATATATCCGAATATGATGTCATGGATTCACTGTTATGACTGCCTCTGTGGCGCGGTGGGAGTGTATCCGACTGCTACGCAAGAGGTCGTGGGTTCGATCCCCACCCAGGATAAAACTTTGTGTGATGAGCTCGATGGTTTATTCTGTGTCTGGGTGTTATTTATCTATAATATGTATGTATTTAGAAATATATAAGTATGTTTATCAGTTGTCTGGTTTCCATAGTACAAGCTCTGCTTAGTTTGGGATCAGATAGCGTTGTGTGAGTTGTCCCAAGATATTATTATTATTATATGTATCTCAAATGGTCGAGACAGCACATAGATTGAAGGGGACAGTGGATTGGGTCATTACTTTTGGCGGGACTTCCAGATAAGTATTCACCGATGATAATGGCGATAGAACATTCCGGAATCGCCATTAGCGCTGACGTCATAAAAACAAAGTTACTTGATATGAGTTCGGAGGTTGGCACTTCTGAAACGAACTCTGCATTTTGGTCAAAACAACAGCGGTCAAAAAATGGCAACACTAACCGAAAACAAATGTCAACGTCAAATGACATGTCATCCAGCAGTAAACAAATAAAGTGTTTTAATTGTAAGAAAATCGGCCATTACAAAAAAAAATGTCCTGAACCAAAAGCAAATAAACAAATGAATGTTTTTAGTGCGGCGTTTTTCAACGGTTGTTATAGCACAGAAGACTGGTATGTTGATTCAGGCGCAAGCGCACACATGACGTCAAATCAAAGTTGTTTACTTCAAACCCGACCAGTGCACGGAAACAAAGAAATCGTAGTGGCAAATCAAAAGACGGTGCCTGTAGTTAGTGTTGGTGAAACACAAATAACGACGTGCGTAAACAGTTCTCAGTATGATGTGATTGTGAAGAATGTATTGTACATACCTAATCTCACGACAAACTTATTGTCCGTAAGCCAACCTATAGCTAATGGCAATAGAGTAGTGTTCAAAAAGGATGTCTGTTTGATATACAACAAAGTGAATGAGCTTATTGGTACAGCAAATTTGACAAACGGTGTGTACAAGTTAAACACAAAAAAATTCGAGAATTCGTTATCGGCGATGTCGACATGGCATAAAAGGTTAGGACATATAAATAGTAAGTCCTTACAGAAAATGAAAGAAGGAGCAGTAGTAGGAGTTTCTTTTGACAAGAAAGCTGACATACAAATACAGAATTGTGAAGTGTGCTGTGAGGGAAAACAGACACGTTTACCTTTCCCATCAGCTAACCATAGAAGTGAAAAACTACTGGATGTAGTACACTCAGATTTATGCGGGCCGATGAAGACTAAGTCAATTGGTCAAGCAAAATATTTTCTTCTGTTTGTGGATGATGCCAGCAGAATGACATTTGTTTACTTCTTGAAGGAAAAGAACCAGGTGTTCCAGCATTTCAAAGAATTTCGAGGCTTAGTTGAGAATCAAACAGGAAACAAGATAAAAATACTGAGAACCGACAACGGAGGTGAATTTTGTTCATGTGAGATGGAGAGTTACTTAAAACAAGTGGGTATTGTCCATCAGAAGACCAATCCTCACACACCGGAGCAGAATGGGCTCTCAGAGAGGTTCAACAGAACTGTAGTTGAACGGGCAAGATGTTTATTGTTTGAAGCGGATCTCGACAAAAGGTTTTGGGCTGAAGCAGTTAATACTGCAGTATACTTAAAGAATAGAACGCCAGCCGCCAGTTTAGGCATAATGACACCATTTGAGAGGTGGACAGGTGCGAAACCAGACCTAAGCCATGTCAGAATTTTTGGCAGTAAGGTAATGGTGCATGTTCCCAAAGTACAAAGACAAAAATGGGATAAGAAGGCTGACAAATTGATTCTAGTTGGGTATCCAGATAATGTAAAAGGATACAGATTGTATAACCCCAGAACTAAAAAAAATACTACGAGCAGAGATATCATTATTATGGAGAAAACAGAGTCGGACACAGCTCAGATAGTAGTAAATAATTGTGATAAAAAACCAGAGATGAAAGAAGATGATGAAAGTCTACAAGAAAAAACAGTTTCAGATCCAAATGATTCAACATATATTTGTGAGTCATCAACTTCCGGGGATGATTCTTATCAATCTATGGCTGAGGAAGAGTCTATCATAGAGGATGAAGTACAGGTGAAGCCAGATACTAAGCGTAGGAGAAAGCCAGTAGAAAGATATGGTATGACTAACCTCTGTATTCTGGACAACCTGGAATCTTGCAATGAAGAACTCGATTATGAAGCTGCCATGGGTGGACCAGATAAGGAACAGTGGAGACAGGCGATGACAGTTGAACTGAAGGCTTTCGAAGACAATCAAGCATAGACATTTGTAGATAGAAAAGAAGCTGATAGAGTGGTACAGTGTAAGTGGGTATTCAAGAAAAAGTACGAAAGTGATAATAGTGTGCGTTATAGGGCAAGACTGGTCGCAAAAGGTTTCACCCAAAAAGAAGGTGTGGACTACACTGAAACATACTCACCAGTGCTTCGTTACTCTACATTAAGACTTTTATTTGCTTTAAGTGTCAAACTTAACTTTGAAATTACTCACTTAGATGTAACTACAGCATTCCTTAATGGTTATTTACATGAAAATGTGTATATGCAAGTACCACTTAATTTGGATTGTAAAGAAAATTGTGTTCTCAAATTAAATCGTGCAATTTATGGTTTAAAACAATCAGGGAGGGCTTGGAATGAAAGAGTAAATGATTGTTTATTAAAATTGAATTTTGTTAAGTCAAAGTTAGAACCATGTCTATACATAAAAAAAATTTAAAAGGAGCAGATCATAATAGCAATTTTTGTAGATGATTTTTTCATTTTTTCAAACAGTGGTGATATGGTTAAGGAGTTAAAAACCAACCTAATGTCAAAATTTAAAATTAAGGATTTGGGGCAATTAAAACAATGTTTGGGTATGAGGGTAAATATGTATGAGAATGGCTGTATTTCCTTAGATCAAGAAAAAGGTGTAGATGTTTGTCAACAATACCCATATCAACAATTGATAGGTAGCTTAATGTACCTAAGTGTTTTAACTCGTCCAGATATTTCATACAGTGTAAGTTACTTGAGCCAATTTAATAATTGTTATTCTCATAGTCATTGGAAGCATGCAAAACGGCTATTTATTTAAGAAACTTGCTTTGTGAATTTGTCGGCAGTTGTGACTATGTAATCATATTGTATAATGATAATCAAGGTGCTCAGATGTTATCGGAAAACCCATTATTTCATAAAAGAACCAAGCACATAGATGTGCGCCATCATTTTATTAGAGAAGTGGTAGCTAATAATCTCATTAAGATAGTTTACCTGCCAACATCTGAAATGCCAGCAGACTTGCTGACCAAGGGATTAACTAGTATAAAGCATAATTATTTTGTAAAGAAATTGGGTATTCAAAGCATTGTTTAATGGATGACTGTATACTGTTGTTTTTTTTTGTTTGATAAGATACTGTACCAAAGTTTGGATTATTTTGATAAGTGGAGATGTTAGGATTAGTATCAAAATAATATACTTACTCGCTGCACTACTAGCGTTGTCTGTGACGAACATGCATTCTGTGTACCAACCTACGTGTATCTTAAAAACAATAAATTTAGTCTTTGAGAAACCACCACGCGTGTTTCATTAATAACTTCATCCATAATCGCAAAAACAAAACCTTCGGTTTTCCCAAATAGGTCACCAAACCGTAGCCAGGACACAGATGATAATGTGTCTACATCCGGTTCATTTAAGGCCCGATAGAAGCGTCCATGCAGTTCCTTGCCCTTCCATATTTCCCGGCGGTCATCAATACCAAGTATCACAGGTTTGCGCCAGTTCTCTTTTGCCAAAGCAAGCGGGGTGAGCCCGTTGTCCACGGCAACTACATCTCGGTGCATATCAGCGTCCACGTGAAGGAAATATTTCCTGAGGTTGCATACCTCGCGGTTGTGTAGGGTCTTGGCATTTAGGAAACCACGACCCCCACACTTCCGCGGGATATACAACCTCATCACTGACGAGCGCGGATGATGCATTCGGGATGCAGTCAACAGTGACCGGACTCTCCTATCCAAGGCGTCCAATTTGGTCTGAGTCCACTTAAGAATGCCGAAGGAGTACATTAAGAGCGGCATGACCCAACCGTTGCAGGCGCGCACCTTGTTGCCGCCTGAAAGAAGACTGTTAAGTACTTTTTTAAGACGCTTTTTTTAGAAGAAGCGCTCCTGCAACGCTTGTTTTATATCCGCATTATTAATACCCAAAGCCTGCGACATACCTAAGTATTTGTAGGTGTCAGTCCCGGAGAGTGATCGAAGTTGAGTGGAATCAGGCAGTTGTATTCCCACGGATTCCATCACCCTCCCTTGCTTTACATGCATAACCGCACATTTATCCACCCCAAATTCCATCCTGATGGAGCTGCTGAAGGCTTTGGTTACCTTCAGCAGATCCATCAGTTGTGTACTGCTGGTGGCAAATAACTTAAGGTTATCCATGTATAGCAAGTGAGATATCCCCTGACCTCTCCGCAACTTATAGCCTAGTCCTGAATCCTCCAGTAGGGTACTGAGTGGGTTCAGAGCCAGACAGAACAATAATGGACTCAGACTGTCGCCCTGGAAAAATCCCCGCCCGATCCTCACAGGCTTGCCGTTGCCCAGAGTCTGGTGACACCCTGGATAGTGAAGGACCGTTCTTCATTGCCCCATACACGACTTCAAGAAGGTACACAGAGTTGCATTAACTTTGTACAACTCCAGCACCCTCAGGAGCCATGTATGTGGCACAGAGTCATAAGCCTTCTTATAGTCTATCCAACTCTTGCGGCAACGGTGAGCCTGTTCACTAATGGTCATGTCTATGAGGAAAAGCTCCTTAGTACCACGGGCCTCACGCCTTCACCCATTCTGAGATAGTGACATGATGTTATTGTCTTCGATATGTTTATTGATTTTGTTTCTCAGAATGGATGTAAGCAACTTATACAACGTTGGAAGGCACGTTATTGGTCTGTAGTTTTTGGGGTCTATGGTACTACCGGTCTTGTGGAGCAAGTGGCCTTTTGTCATAAAGTCCGGTAACGAACTGGACTCAAGTGATACTTGGAACCGTAAGGCCAAGCAAGCATGTGAGCTACGTAGCCACTTAATGCAGAAGTTGTGCAATCCATCGGGGCCCGGTGACTTCCAATTTGGTAACTGTTGGGCTGCTAGGGCTACGTCTTCGACAACGATATTTGTTGTCGGCATTTCTGCAATGGGCTCACATGCTCGCTCAACAACTTGCATCCAATCACCTACGGTGTGGACGACGGGTACCGACCAGATGTTGCGCCAGAAAGTCTCCATAGCATCATCATTCGGCAAGCACCCATCGTCACCACCGGGATCCGCTCGCTCCCATGTTCGATAAACCCACTTCTAATCACTTTTGAACATGCGGTTCTAGATGTATCTCTCCACTGTCTCCTGTATCTACGAATACGGTTTGCCCACGCATAAATTTTTTGTTTGTAGTAGTCAATGCGCTCCGTGACCCGAGTGGCATATTCGTGGGGCCCAATGCCGGTCCCCATAAACGCTCGGTTCACATAGCGCATTATCTTTGTGCGTGTATTGCCCGACCTAAAGCATATTAGCTTGCCGATGAGTGCCCTAGACTAGCCGATACGCCTTTCAATTCTGCACTGCCACGCCGGCTCGGCTGTTTTTGGTCGCGTAGGCGTGTCCTGGGGAAACTTGACACGAGCTACGCGACATGCCGCAATGGCGGCGCAGTACATAATTGAATGCGCATCAGCCAAACTGTTGCACTAGTCAAAATAACTACTCAACTGTGAGTCCAGGGCCCACACCAGCGCTATATTTTTTCTATGTGTGGGCAAACAAGGTAGGCGTGGTCTGTTTGACTGCGTGGAGCGATACTCCCGAAGCGCACCCTCAAAAGAGCTCCTCAGTAAATCATTGTAATGGGTACTCACAGTGGTAGTAACATCATTCACTTCCTCATCGGCGCACCCAGGGGCCACTGAAGCTGTTGCGGCGGCGGTTTGAACTACATCCGATGAGGTAGGTACGAGGCGGTTGCACTGTGCGTCCGAGCGTAGCCTCTCAAGTACGTCATCCCCCAGCATACAATTCCGCTGGATGACACGCACTTGATCCGCAGTGAGGTTAGTGCCTCCCTCTGTAGCCGCAAAATATGCGCGCATGTCGTTTTCGTTAATGGATTCCGTTCATCGCATGCGCTGCATATTTGCAGCCGGTGAGCCACGGGGTACCAAGCCTGCCGAGGGCCGGCCTCTTCCTCGACGACGCGCAGGTGTTGGTGACGCCGCCGGGGAGAAAAACTCGTCGCTCGAGCTTGACGCAACTGCAACCGCAGCTGATGTACTGTCTGACCTGACATGATCCTGGCCAGGCGGCTGCAAGGCGGAGCTGGGAAACTAGCCCGGAGATGGAATGCGTGCCTTTGTTGTGGCTCTTGTCTACATCAAGTCTCGTATAAATATTTTAAAGTAACACGGTTGTTATGGTTACACATTTATCCACATCACACTTTTTTTTGTAGATCTTTATTTTGTGTTTAGCGCTTATTTACGCTGTTAATCTATTGTGGTGTTTAATAATGCAATATTAAAATATTTTCTGATGATAAAACTGATTGACATGTTTGCGGTTGTCATGGTTAGTTATTGTTATGTCTTTATTATTATTCAATATATATTGGGTATTCCACTTAAATGTAGAAATCGCCTCATTTATTTATTTTTATTTCCAGGTATTAGTCTGCAGCGGAACATGGATTTCATTTTTTGTTTATGGACTTTCACTTGGCGCACCCACTGTGTTTATTCCCCAAATAAGGAAGGAATCCAACTCGACAATTATCATTACGGACGATATGATTTCATGGCTGAGTAAGACATTTTGGTTTTGTTAGTTACAAATTAGGAAAATCCAATAACTTATAAATATGTAAAAGTATATCTGTCTGTTACGTTTTCACGCTTAAACTGCTGAACCGATTTTGACATACGGGCGGAGCAGCGCGCGAGCTAGTGAATTATTAAATCCAAGCAAAGGACAAAAAATAGTAGTCCGTACTTAGTCATAGGACAAAAGACAGCTTGAATCTTAACTGACTTAAATCTTAATCCCTACTTTGACTTAAGGCCAAAGAGGCAAAGGAAGTGGACTCATACCCTTTACCTGTAAATGAAGTGATAATAAAGACCCATTTTTTGCAGTGTCCGTATTCAGTTGGAGCACCTTGCCTTTCGTGGTTATCGTGAATATCGTCACAAAAATGTTTGGGAGGAAATATACGAGCTTATTTTCCGGTGCGGACGCCTTAGCGTCGTTTATACTTCTTTACTATAGCACAAACACCACTCATCTCTTTATCAGTTTAATCATGCAAGGATTTTTTGGTGGATCGCAATTATGTCTGGCTGGTTTTATTCTCACAGAATACACATCGCCAATCAATAGAGTATTATTTTTAACGATAAATACAGCAACTCTTTATTGGGGTGTTTGGGTTTCCAATGCCATTGGCACCTTTTTTCATTGGAAAGTAATTCCATTCGTGGGGATCGGGTGTGCCGTGTACACTTTTGTTACGGTTTTCACGTGGCCAGAGTCTCCGTTTTGGTTAGCGACAAAGGGAAAATTTGAAAAATGTTGCGTTGCACATCGTTGGTTAAAAGGCAGCAGTGAAGAGTCGGAGAAGGAATTAGAAGCACTAATAAACACCCAAAAGAAATACATTGCTAGTAACAGTTGCAAAAATGTGACAATAGCATACCGTATAAAATACTTTTTCAAAACGATTAAAGACGAAGCATTTTATAAACCACTTTTACTGTCTATAACAAGTGCCCTTTTATGTATTTTATCTGGAAAAATAATATTTACTGTTTATATCTTAGATATTATAAAGAAAATAACAAACAGTGAGTCTACTGCGTACTCAGGAATGTTAATTTTAGATGGTATTACCGTATTTAGTATGTATGTCGGATGTGCATTAGCAAAATATTTTAAACAACGACCCTTGTTATTAATAACTTCGTCTGTAACTGCAGGATTATTATTTATTTTGTCTTTATATTTGTATTTAATCCATTTAGATATTATGATAGAGAACAAGTACGTGACTATTTCGTTATTAACAGCATTTTCTGTTGCCGTTGCTGGTGGTCCTACTATAGTATGTGGATCAATATGTGCAGAACTTATACCGGTTAGGTCCCGTAATTTTGCTTTATGTTTAGTGGCAGTTATTTCAAGCCTTACTATGTCATCAATGTTAAAATTGGGACCAACATTATTTAAAACGTTTGGTATGCACGGATTCTTCTTAAGTTTTGGCATTTGTTCACTGCTAACTTTATTGATTCTTTTCAAATATTTACCAGAAACTAAAAATAAAACTCTACAGGAAATTATGGATAGTATTACTAGTGTGAAGTCAACGAGATCTGACGGAAATGCAATTCTACTTATTACAAATTCGCAGTCTAAAAGCTGTGAGTTGGAATCCGACGAAACTGTTCCCAGCACAAACCCATTAGCTTATGTATAATAATAAAATAATAGTGGTACTTAAAAATTTATCATAAGCATGCAGTTAAGGCCCCGGTGGGTATAGGCGTCCTACAACATTTTCCAGACTTTTCTTGTCTTTGCTTTTGTCAATTTTTTTATTTTATCTCCCCATCGTTCTCTAGGACGTCCTCTGATTATTTTGACACTTGAGCCTGACCATTCAGTCGCTAGTTTTGTCCACCTTTCAACTGTCGATCTTGCTACGTGGCCAGCCCAATTCCACTTCAGGCGTTTCATATGCAGTAGAGCGTCTATCACTTTGGTTTTTTTGCGTATATTTTCTGATTTTTGCTTATCTTTTAGCCTGGTATTCAAAATACTCCTTTCCATGGCGCGTTAGGTTTTTAGTACTCTATTTACTGCAGAGTTGTTAAATATCCACGTTTGTGATCCGTATGACATGCACGGAAGCAGATATCCATCTAAAACTTTCTTTTTAAGTTTTAAGGGTAATTTTTAAGGGCTTTTACTAATTTTAGCCTTTTGGTTTTCGCCTCTATGTTTTCTCTTTTATTAAATGATTCGATATTTACTTTGCTGTCAAGATCAGTGGGGCCGACTCGTCAATTTCCAGCTTTGTTGTTGTTTTGAAGTGTAGTTGTTTGAATTTTAGGGCTGTATAATTTTTTGTAAAAATCAGTTGCTGTAGTGATGATGTTTTTTCGTTTGTTTATGTCTTTGCCAAACTCCTTTAGCCCTTCTATCCAGGTTTTGCTTGTTCTGAGTTTTTTGTAAGTCTTTTTCGTGCTACCGGTGAGATTAAGATGTTTTTCTATAGTATAACGTCTATATTTTGCAAAAAAAATATTTTCATATTAGTGAAAAGCACTTGTAACGGAACAATTTTGTTGAAAAAGGTGGGCTGCGTTTGACAGCGCGCTCGCTGCATTCTTGCTGCAAGAGTGCCACGTTCCGCGGCGAACGCGCTGCTTTACGATGACGTTTCTTTCTTTGCTGGGTAGCACATGGAAAACTTTTTCTTAGTAAAAAAGAAAATGGTACAATTACCAGAACCATAAATGAAACTGATCTCAAAAATTAAATACACAAAAGTCTACTGGGATTTCAAGTTTACGTGCACCATTTTCAAGATCTCGTCATTGTACTAGTAATAACGTTTTTTATATCTTATATTGTAGATAGAAATATAAAACAAACATACAAGGCTATTTTTGGTATAGTGCAAAGACACCTCAACTTGGATACTTGTTTGCTTAATCGAGCAAACATAGAGTGAATCGAACGAAGGCGCGTGTTCGTAATTGTCAAAATAAAAAAAGTCCTTATGGCGTGTGATATTCGTGTGTTGTGTGTGTGGATGGGCTGGACGTTATTCTACGTCAATTTTCGGGTGTTTCCCGTTTTGACGCGGATCTCGGGTATATGAGTGGTCTTCTATGGGATTGTTCGTGGACACAGATGAGTAGTTTTTATTTTGTTATGATTTTGAGGCAGAGTACTGTGTTGTTTAACAAATAGTAGCCACTAAACTATGCAGTACACGATTAAAAGAGTGTCGCAGTAAGCGAAGCTAAAAATTTTAAATAACCATGTATAGTGTTATTTATTATTTATTTATTTATTTCATTACAAAATACCTTTGTATCGAAATGTATGTAAAGATTTTAACATACACAAAAAAACACACACACTCACATACGTAGATATAAAAGTCATGAAAATACAAGTAATTTCTAAACATTATCACTAATTAGCATGCCAAATCGGTTCTAATAATACAATCAATTAATTATTTCATTAAAATTATTTAATAGTATAGTATTAAATTATATTATCATTATTTATTATTGCAAAATTCATCAATAGTATGATAAGCATTTTATAGTAACAGTGTCTTTCGTTTATTTTGAATTATGTTAACACCACTAATATATTTCAGCTCAGTACGTAATTTATTAAAAAGATTTACAGACTGCACATACGATGAGTGTTTAACAATGTTAAGTTTTGCATGTAAGATTATCTGTAAAACTTTGTTCCGTGTTGTTATTATATGCTTTTTCTCATTATCAGTCTCAAGCGTGTGCATATTTTTGTGAAAGTGAGCAAGAAGAACCAAAATGTTTAGACATGGGACTGTGAGAAGAACCAAAACGCTCCCTACAAGATTCGTTTTGGTCATTGCCGAGCATAGTTTTAACTGTTTTTTTTTTTTTATAACAAAGGCAGCACTTATATTATATTTATTATTTTATTTATAAATTTGACACTGTACCAAATTTTGGATTCGACCAAGGCGAAGTAGACCGTACGAAGTTGAGCAAGAGATAAAATATCCCTAAGAGTTCTTATAGCATAGCACGTGATAGATTTACGGCTATGTAAACAGCTATAAATATAATATTAATCAATTTGCATGTGTTGTTGTATGTTGAGATCAGAGAATTGAAGTACCAATCTCTAATATGTGTGGCTTAAAAGTTTAAGCGTAATGAGATGCTAACATTATGTGTATAGTTCTAATAAAGAAATACTTACTTACAGTTGTTTTTAAGTTGTATTTAATATGTCACACTTTTTAAAGCTAACATCACTGTTAGCTTAGCATCTGTTTAAATGTAATTCATAAGTAAGAAAGTACTAATGATCACAGATGTATTGTACTTATTTATTATTCCACTATGTACCTTCTTTTTAATGTTGTGTTTACATTGTATAAGTAACTAGTGATGTGCATTATTTAAAGTCATCTAGTTTAAATTAAAATGTTTGAATGATATAAAAGAGTCAATGGGTATAAAAGGCAGTGACAGGCTGTCATAGTCCTCATTCTTTTACTGTTTTCAGCTGGAAAAGATACGATTTGTCTAATTGTTGATTCTATTAATGGTTATTATTGTAGATGTAATGTAATGTTATGTGTATTGACAGATGGCAAGATATTGCATTAGCTAGCCATTAAGATTGTCTTGTATGTACTGTGTATAATACTTATAAAACTGCTCTGCGGAAGATACAGTGATATTTCAATTAGTTGTATTACTGATTTTACCTTAGCTCTATGCTGTGCTTAATGTTTATTTAAACTGAATTTTGTTAAATATATTACTTGTCCTTCATTGATTTGTATTATTTGAACCCCGTAGATTACGCGAAACATGGTTCGGCTCACTCAAAATTTTATATAGAAAACCTATATATAAGGACACGAAAAAAATTGTGTCACTAGTCAAAGAGCTTTTCTAGTAGATGAAATAAAGAAATTTAAGGTTATGTCTTAATATGGTCCCGCAAATAAATCTTGAAGTTGCGGAAAAATGCAAAAACGAGCATTTTCGTATTGTCATAGTCATGGCGTTCGTAATCTTACATATGTACGAACGAATATTCTACTTTATTTTGACCTGCACTCCTGCGCACTGTGAAGTAATGGTTGTGTGCGGAAGAGCGATTCCGGCGATCGTGTGTACGTAGCGCTAAATAAATAATTCTCTCAGTGTAATGCCCTCTTAAACAATACTAAGCTACATTACAGTCTTACAGTAGTTTATATTACACTTAAGACTGCTTTATTATATCCTGACATAGCAGTTCTACATTTAGCCGTAGCTGTTTTACTCTAAAAGCTTCTTATATTCTACTATAACTTGCTATACTCCTCTCCTTCTCAAGAAACAGCCCCAAAGGAAGTGGACGTGGCAAAGCCCCGACACTATGAGGAGAAATGAAATCGACTTCATCATGATGGACAAAAAGCATATATTCAGAGACGTCACCGTGATCAACAGGTTTAATACCGGTAGTGATCACCGACATTGTCCGAGGCTCTCTGAATATCGACTTCAAGGCGGAACGTGCCCGTCTGATGAGGTCCAGGCTTCGACCTACTTTGCTCCAAACCATGATAGGATCCGAAGCGTTCCAGTCAAACCTGGATAACCGATTTGCTGCCATGGAAACCACATCAGACGTAAACCAGAAGCTCGTAAATGTGGTTCGGATACTCAGGGAAGAAGGTACGAGATTTTGTGAAATGCAGCGTAAGGGCAAGAAGTCAAAGCTTTCGGAAAGGACTTTAGAGCTAATGAAGAAACGACGTGAAATCCCACCCGTCATTTCGTCGGAAAAGCGCGCTCTAAACCAAGAGATCAATAAACTCATATGAACGACCTTCGGCACTCCAACACTCTCTCGATTAAAAGAGCAATCGAGCAGAACCGGGGGTCAAAAGTGTTCGTACAATCTCTTAGAAGAAGCCACCTGACGAAGTTGACCACAACAAGTGGAGAAGTCGTTTCTTCGAAGCCGGCAGTCCTCTCTGAAGTGGAAAGCTTCTATAGCCGGTTATACGCTTCGCATGCATCTCGACCTGATCCTGAAAATGAGGGTCCTAGAGCCATTCTAACACGCCACTACACCGAAGACCTGCCAGAAGTCAACATTGACGAAATCGTGCTGGCTCTTAAACAGCTGAAAAATGGAAAAGCCCCTGGAGAGGATAGCGTTACAACAGAGCTGCTAAAGGCTGGAGGTAAACCCGTACTGAGGGAGCTCCAAAAGCTCTTTAATGCTGTCCTGTTCGAAGGGAGAACTCCAGAGGCGTGGAGTAGAAGTGTAGTCGTCTTGTTCTCCAAAAAGGGAGATAAGACCCGGCTGAAGAACTACCGACCTATTTCTCTTCTAAGCCACGTCTATAAGCTGTTTTCAAGAGTCATCACGAACCGCCTTGCGCGAAGACTTGACGAATTCCAACCACCGGAACAGGCCGGATTTCAGAGCGGATATGGCACCACAGACCACATCCACACAGTGCGGCAGATTATACAAAAGACCCAAGAGTATAATCTGCCTCTGTGTCTAGCATTCGTGGACTATGAGAAGGCCTTTGACTCGATTGAAATCTGGTCCGTTCTGGAGTCCCTGCAGCGATGCCAAGTAGATTGGCGATATATCCAAGTGATGAGATGTCTCTACGAAGCAGCCACCATGTCGAGAAAGGGCGGGGGATCAACATCAATGGTGAATACATCTCTCACCTGCGATTTGCAGATGACATCGTCATCATGGCAGAAACGCTGCAGGACCTACAACAGAAGCTGAATGACCTGGCTAACTCCTCTGTACGAATCGGCCTACGGATGAACTTCATAAAACCAAGGTCAAGTTCAATGAACATGTACTACCGGAACCGATAGCGATGCACGGCGCCATTCTAGAAGTTGTT
>CAMAOI020000018.1:0-73245 GCA_945859575.2 Herminia tarsipennalis
GTGCGCGCTAGCTCCCGGAATACAAAACGACCCTAATATCAATACCTATAGAACAAAAAAACCTAAATAAAATTCAAAAAACCTTAAAAATTATAACTAAAATTCAATGTTTTGTTAGGGTATAGGTGGATTTTAGAGGAAACAAACAAGTAGGTATATGAATTTTTTGATTTCCAGGTGGCGGAGGATAACAAACGAGGTGTCCAGAGATGCGTCTCGCCGAGTGCTACAGGATGACGTTTAGAACGGGATCAGTGTTCGTAGAAAAAAATTCAAAAAATCTTCAAAAAACCGAAAAATTAGGGAATTTTTGAAGGTTTTTCCACTATTTTCCGGGGAAAACGTCAATTATAAGCGACCAGGGATCAAGGGTAGGTAGTTGGCACGGCAAGGTACCTCTTACGAAACAAAAAATTCACCCTAGACCGAGTGCTGAGTAAGCAGACTTGTTCAAAGTCAAAAATTGTCAAAATTTAATCGTAATTAAATTAAAAAGTCAAAAAATATTCAAAAAATGTCAAAAAATTTGTTAGCACGGGGTGCGCGCTAGCTCCCGGAATACAAAACGACCCTAATATCAATACCTATAGAACAAAAAACCTAAATAAAATTCAAAAAACCTTAAAAATTATAACTAAAATTCAATGTTTTGTTAGGGTATAGGTGGATTTTAGAGGAAACAAACAAGTAGGTATATGAATTTTTTGATTTCCAGGTGGCGGAGGATAACAAACGAGGTGTCCAGAGATGCGTCTCGCCTAGTGCTACAGGATGACGTTTAGAACGGGATCAGTGTTCGAGAAAAAAATTCAAAAAATCTTCAAAAAACCGAAAAATTAGGGAATTTTTGAAGGTTTTTCCACTATTTTCCGGGGAAAACGTCAATTATAAGCGACCAGGGATCAAGGGTAGGTAGTTGGCACGGCAAGGTACCTCTTACGAAACAAAAAATTCACCCTAGACCGAGTGCTGAGTAAGCAGACTTGTTCAAAGTCAAAAATTGTCAAAATTTAATCGTAATTAAATTTTAAATACCAAAAAATATTCAAAAAATGTCAAAAAATTTGTTAGCACGGGGTGCGCGCTAGCTCCCGGAATACAAAACGACCCTAATATCAATACCTATAGAACAAAAAAACCTAAATAAAATTCAAAAAACCTTAAAAATTATAACTAAAATTCAATGTTTTGTTAGGGTATAGGTGGATTTTAGAGGAAACAAACAAGTAGGTATATGAATTTTTTGATTTCCAGGTGGCGGAGGATAACAAACGAGGTGTCCAGAGATGCGTCTCGCCGAGTGCTACAGGATGACGTTTAGAACGGGATCAGTGTTCGTAGAAAAAAATTCAAAAAATCTTCAAAAAACCGAAAAATTAGGGAATTTTTGAAGGTTTTTCCACTATTTTCCGGGGAAAACGTCAATTATAAGCGACCAGGGATCAAGGGTAGGTAGTTGGCACGGCAAGGTACCTCTTACGAAACAAAAAATTCACCCTAGACCGAGTGCTGAGTAAGCAGACTTGTTCAAAGTCAAAAATTGTCAAAATTTAATCGTAATTAAATTTTAAATACCAAAAAATATTCAAAAAATGTCAAAAAATTTGTTAGCACGGGGTGCGCGCTAGCTCCCGGAATACAAAACGACCCTAATATCAATACCTATAGAACAAAAAAACCTAAATAAAATTCAAAAAACCTTAAAAATTATAACTAAAATTCAATGTTTTGTTAGGGTATAGGTGGATTTTAGAGGAAACAAACAAGTAGGTATATGAATTTTTTGATTTCCAGGTGGCGGAGGATAACAAACGAGGTGTCCAGAGATGCGTCTCGCCGAGTGCTACAGGATGACGTTTAGAACGGGATCAGTGTTCGTAGAAAAAAATTCAAAAAATCTTCAAAAAACCGAAAAATTAGGGAATTTTTGAAGGTTTTTCCACTATTTTCCGGGGAAAACGTCAATTATAAGCGACCAGGGATCAAGGGTAGGTAGTTGGCACGGCAAGGTACCTCTTACGAAACAAAAAATTCACCCTAGACCGAGTGCTGAGTAAGCAGACTTGTTCAAAGTCAAAAATTGTCAAAATTTAATCGTAATTAAATTTTAAATACCAAAAAATATTCAAAAAATGTCAAAAAATTTGTTAGCACGGGGTGCGCGCTAGCTCCCGGAATACAAAACGACCCTAATATCAATACCTATAGAACAAAAAAACCTAAATAAAATTCAAAAAACCTTAAAAATTATAACTAAAATTCAATGTTTTGTTAGGGTATAGGTGGATTTTAGAGGAAACAAACAAGTAGGTATATGAATTTTTTGATTTCCAGGTGGCGGAGGATAACAAACGAGGTGTCCAGAGATGCGTCTCGCCGAGTGCTACAGGATGACGTTTAGAACGGGATCAGTGTTCGTAGAAAAAAATTCAAAAAATCTTCAAAAAACCGAAAAATTAGGGAATTTTTGAAGGTTTTTCCACTATTTTCCGGGGAAAACGTCAATTATAAGCGACCAGGGATCAAGGGTAGGTAGTTGGCACGGCAAGGTACCTCTTACGAAACAAAAAATTCACCCTAGACCGAGTGCTGAGTAAGCAGACTTGTTCAAAGTCAAAAATTGTCAAAATTTAATCGTAATTAAATTTTAAATACCAAAAAATATTCAAAAAATGTCAAAAAATTTGTTAGCACGGGGTGCGCGCTAGCTCCCGGAATACAAAACGACCCTAATATCAATACCTATAGAACAAAAAAACCTAAATAAAATTCAAAAAACCTTAAAAATTATAACTAAAATTCAATGTTTTGTTAGGGTATAGGTGGATTTTAGAGGAAACAAACAAGTAGGTATATGAATTTTTTGATTTCCAGGTGGCGGAGGATAACAAACGAGGTGTCCAGAGATGCGTCTCGCCGAGTGCTACAGGATGACGTTTAGAACGGGATCAGTGTTCGTAGAAAAAAATTCAAAAAATCTTCAAAAAACCGAAAAATTAGGGAATTTTTGAAGGTTTTTCCACTATTTTCCGGGGAAAACGTCAATTATAAGCGACCAGGGATCAAGGGTAGGTAGTTGGCACGGCAAGGTACCTCTTACGAAACAAAAAATTCACCCTAGACCGAGTGCTGAGTAAGCAGACTTGTTCAAAGTCAAAAATTGTCAAAATTTAATCGTAATTAAATTTTAAATACCAAAAAATATTCAAAAAATGTCAAAAAATTTGTTAGCACGGGGTGCGCGCTAGCTCCCGGAATACAAAACGACCCTAATATCAATACCTATAGAACAAAAAAACCTAAATAAAATTCAAAAAACCTTAAAAATTATAACTAAAATTCAATGTTTTGTTAGGGTATAGGTGGATTTTAGAGGAAACAAACAAGTAGGTATATGAATTTTTTGATTTCCAGGTGGCGGAGGATAACAAACGAGGTGTCCAGAGATGCGTCTCGCCGAGTGCTACAGGATGACGTTTAGAACGGGATCAGTGTTCGTAGAAAAAAATTCAAAAAATCTTCAAAAAACCGAAAAATTAGGGAATTTTTGAAGGTTTTTCCACTATTTTCCGGGGAAAACGTCAATTATAAGCGACCAGGGATCAAGGGTAGGTAGTTGGCACGGCAAGGTACCTCTTACGAAACAAAAAATTCACCCTAGACCGAGTGCTGAGTAAGCAGACTTGTTCAAAGTCAAAAATTGTCAAAATTTAATCGTAATTAAATTTTAAATACCAAAAAATATTCAAAAAATGTCAAAAAATTTGTTAGCACGGGGTGCGCGCTAGCTCCCGGAATACAAAACGACCCTAATATCAATACCTATAGAACAAAAAAACCTAAATAAAATTCAAAAAACCTTAAAAATTATAACTAAAATTCAATGTTTTGTTAGGGTATAGGTGGATTTTAGAGGAAACAAACAAGTAGGTATATGAATTTTTTGATTTCCAGGTGGCGGAGGATAACAAACGAGGTGTCCAGAGATGCGTCTCGCCGAGTGCTACAGGATGACGTTTAGAACGGGATCAGTGTTCGTAGAAAAAAATTCAAAAAATCTTCAAAAAACCGAAAAATTAGGGAATTTTTGAAGGTTTTTCCACTATTTTCCGGGGAAAACGTCAATTATAAGCGACCAGGGATCAAGGGTAGGTAGTTGGCACGGCAAGGTACCTCTTACGAAACAAAAAATTCACCCTAGACCGAGTGCTGAGTAAGCAGACTTGTTCAAAGTCAAAAATTGTCAAAATTTAATCGTAATTAAATTTTAAATACCAAAAAATATTCAAAAAATGTCAAAAAATTTGTTAGCACGGGGTGCGCGCTAGCTCCCGGAATACAAAACGACCCTAATATCAATACCTATAGAACAAAAAAACCTAAATAAAATTCAAAAAACCTTAAAAATTATAACTAAAATTCAATGTTTTGTTAGGGTATAGGTGGATTTTAGAGGAAACAAACAAGTAGGTATATGAATTTTTTGATTTCCAGGTGGCGGAGGATAACAAACGAGGTGTCCAGAGATGCGTCTCGCCGAGTGCTACAGGATGACGTTTAGAACGGGATCAGTGTTCGTAGAAAAAAATTCAAAAAATCTTCAAAAAACCGAAAAATTAGGGAATTTTTGAAGGTTTTTCCACTATTTTCCGGGGAAAACGTCAATTATAAGCGACCAGGGATCAAGGGTAGGTAGTTGGCACGGCAAGGTACCTCTTACGAAACAAAAAATTCACCCTAGACCGAGTGCTGAGTAAGCAGACTTGTTCAAAGTCAAAAATTGTCAAAATTTAATCGTAATTAAATTAAATACTCAAAAAATATTCAAAAAATGTCAAAAAATTTGTTAGCACGGGGTGCGCGCTAGCTCCCGGAATACAAAACGACCCTAATATCAATACCTATAGAACAAAAAACCTAAATAAAATTCAAAAAACCTTAAAAATTATAACTAAAATTCAATGTTTTGTTAGGGTATAGGTGGATTTTAGAGGAAACAAACAAGTAGGTATATGAATTTTTTGATTTCCAGGTGGCGGAGGATAACAAACGAGGTGTCCAGAGATGCGTCTCGCCTAGTGCTACAGGATGACGTTTAGAACGGGATCAGTGTTCGTAGAAAAAATTCAAAAAATCTTCAAAAAACCGAAAAATTAGGGAATTTTTGAAGGTTTTTCCACTATTTTCCGGGGAAAACGTCAATTATAAGCGACCAGGGATCAAGGGTAGGTAGTTGGCACGGCAAGGTACCTCTTACGAAACAAAAAATTCACCCTAGACCGAGTGCTGAGTAAGCAGACTTGTTCAAAGTCAAAAATTGTCAAAATTTAATCGTAATTAAATTTTAAATACCAAAAAATATTCAAAAAATGTCAAAAAATTTGTTAGCACGGGGTGCGCGCTAGCTCCCGGAATACAAAACGACCCTAATATCAATACCTATAGAACAAAAAAACCTAAATAAAATTCAAAAAACCTTAAAAATTATAACTAAAATTCAATGTTTTGTTAGGGTATAGGTGGATTTTAGAGGAAACAAACAAGTAGGTATATGAATTTTTTGATTTCCAGGTGGCGGAGGATAACAAACGAGGTGTCCAGAGATGCGTCTCGCCGAGTGCTACAGGATGACGTTTAGAACGGGATCAGTGTTCGTAGAAAAAAATTCAAAAAATCTTCAAAAAACCGAAAAATTAGGGAATTTTTGAAGGTTTTTCCACTATTTTCCGGGGAAAACGTCAATTATAAGCGACCAGGGATCAAGGGTAGGTAGTTGGCACGGCAAGGTACCTCTTACGAAACAAAAAATTCACCCTAGACCGAGTGCTGAGTAAGCAGACTTGTTCAAAGTCAAAAATTGTCAAAATTTAATCGTAATTAAATTTTAAATACCAAAAAATATTCAAAAAATGTCAAAAAATTTGTTAGCACGGGGTGCGCGCTAGCTCCCGGAATACAAAACGACCCTAATATCAATACCTATAGAACAAAAAAACCTAAATAAAATTCAAAAAACCTTAAAAATTATAACTAAAATTCAATGTTTTGTTAGGGTATAGGTGGATTTTAGAGGAAACAAACAAGTAGGTATATGAATTTTTTGATTTCCAGGTGGCGGAGGATAACAAACGAGGTGTCCAGAGATGCGTCTCGCCGAGTGCTACAGGATGACGTTTAGAACGGGATCAGTGTTCGTAGAAAAAAATTCAAAAAATCTTCAAAAAACCGAAAAATTAGGGAATTTTTGAAGGTTTTTCCACTATTTTCCGGGGAAAACGTCAATTATAAGCGACCAGGGATCAAGGGTAGGTAGTTGGCACGGCAAGGTACCTCTTACGAAACAAAAAATTCACCCTAGACCGAGTGCTGAGTAAGCAGACTTGTTCAAAGTCAAAAATTGTCAAAATTTAATCGTAATTAAATTTTAAATACCAAAAAATATTCAAAAAATGTCAAAAAATTTGTTAGCACGGGGTGCGCGCTAGCTCCCGGAATACAAAACGACCCTAATATCAATACCTATAGAACAAAAAAACCTAAATAAAATTCAAAAAACCTTAAAAATTATAACTAAAATTCAATGTTTTGTTAGGGTATAGGTGGATTTTAGAGGAAACAAACAAGTAGGTATATGAATTTTTTGATTTCCAGGTGGCGGAGGATAACAAACGAGGTGTCCAGAGATGCGTCTCGCCGAGTGCTACAGGATGACGTTTAGAACGGGATCAGTGTTCGTAGAAAAAAATTCAAAAAATCTTCAAAAAACCGAAAAATTAGGGAATTTTTGAAGGTTTTTCCACTATTTTCCGGGGAAAACGTCAATTATAAGCGACCAGGGATCAAGGGTAGGTAGTTGGCACGGCAAGGTACCTCTTACGAAACAAAAAATTCACCCTAGACCGAGTGCTGAGTAAGCAGACTTGTTCAAAGTCAAAAATTGTCAAAATTTAATCGTAATTAAATTTTAAATACCAAAAAATATTCAAAAAATGTCAAAAAATTTGTTAGCACGGGGTGCGCGCTAGCTCCCGGAATACAAAACGACCCTAATATCAATACCTATAGAACAAAAAAACCTAAATAAAATTCAAAAAACCTTAAAAATTATAACTAAAATTCAATGTTTTGTTAGGGTATAGGTGGATTTTAGAGGAAACAAACAAGTAGGTATATGAATTTTTTGATTTCCAGGTGGCGGAGGATAACAAACGAGGTGTCCAGAGATGCGTCTCGCCGAGTGCTACAGGATGACGTTTAGAACGGGATCAGTGTTCGTAGAAAAAAATTCAAAAAATCTTCAAAAAACCGAAAAATTAGGGAATTTTTGAAGGTTTTTCCACTATTTTCCGGGGAAAACGTCAATTATAAGCGACCAGGGATCAAGGGTAGGTAGTTGGCACGGCAAGGTACCTCTTACGAAACAAAAAATTCACCCTAGACCGAGTGCTGAGTAAGCAGACTTGTTCAAAGTCAAAAATTGTCAAAATTTAATCGTAATTAAATTTTAAATACCAAAAAATATTCAAAAAATGTCAAAAAATTTGTTAGCACGGGGTGCGCGCTAGCTCCCGGAATACAAAACGACCCTAATATCAATACCTATAGAACAAAAAAACCTAAATAAAATTCAAAAAACCTTAAAAATTATAACTAAAATTCAATGTTTTGTTAGGGTATAGGTGGATTTTAGAGGAAACAAACAAGTAGGTATATGAATTTTTTGATTTCCAGGTGGCGGAGGATAACAAACGAGGTGTCCAGAGATGCGTCTCGCCGAGTGCTACAGGATGACGTTTAGAACGGGATCAGTGTTCGTAGAAAAAAATTCAAAAAATCTTCAAAAAACCGAAAAATTAGGGAATTT
The DNA here is from genome assembly GCA_945859575.2 of Herminia tarsipennalis. Taxonomy (NCBI): domain Eukaryota; kingdom Metazoa; phylum Arthropoda; class Insecta; order Lepidoptera; family Erebidae; genus Herminia; species Herminia tarsipennalis. Next base: position 7,865 of record CAMAOI020000018.1, read on the forward strand.
TTGAAGGTTTTTCCACTATTTTCCGGGGAAAACGTCAATTATAAGCGACCAGGGATCAAGGGTAGGTAGTTGGCACGGCAAGGTACCTCTTACGAAACAAAAAATTCACCCTAGACCGAGTGCTGAGTAAGCAGACTTGTTCAAAGTCAAAAATTGTCAAAATTTAATCGTAATTAAATTTTAAATACCAAAAAATATTCAAAAAATGTCAAAAAATTTGTTAGCACGGGGTGCGCGCTAGCTCCCGGAATACAAAACGACCCTAATATCAATACCTATAGAACAAAAAAACCTAAATAAAATTCAAAAAACCTTAAAAATTATAACTAAAATTCAATGTTTTGTTAGGGTATAGGTGGATTTTAGAGGAAACAAACAAGTAGGTATATGAATTTTTTGATTTCCAGGTGGCGGAGGATAACAAACGAGGTGTCCAGAGATGCGTCTCGCCGAGTGCTACAGGATGACGTTTAGAACGGGATCAGTGTTCGTAGAAAAAAATTCAAAAAATCTTCAAAAAACCGAAAAATTAGGGAATTTTTGAAGGTTTTTCCACTATTTTCCGGGGAAAACGTCAATTATAAGCGACCAGGGATCAAGGGTAGGTAGTTGGCACGGCAAGGTACCTCTTACGAAACAAAAAATTCACCCTAGACCGAGTGCTGAGTAAGCAGACTTGTTCAAAGTCAAAAATTGTCAAAATTTAATCGTAATTAAATTTTAAATACCAAAAAATATTCAAAAAATGTCAAAAAATTTGTTAGCACGGGGTGCGCGCTAGCTCCCGGAATACAAAACGACCCTAATATCAATACCTATAGAACAAAAAAACCTAAATAAAATTCAAAAAACCTTAAAAATTATAACTAAAATTCAATGTTTTGTTAGGGTATAGGTGGATTTTAGAGGAAACAAACAAGTAGGTATATGAATTTTTTGATTTCCAGGTGGCGGAGGATAACAAACGAGGTGTCCAGAGATGCGTCTCGCCGAGTGCTACAGGATGACGTTTAGAACGGGATCAGTGTTCGTAGAAAAAAATTCAAAAAATCTTCAAAAAACCGAAAAATTAGGGAATTTTTGAAGGTTTTTCCACTATTTTCCGGGGAAAACGTCAATTATAAGCGACCAGGGATCAAGGGTAGGTAGTTGGCACGGCAAGGTACCTCTTACGAAACAAAAAATTCACCCTAGACCGAGTGCTGAGTAAGCAGACTTGTTCAAAGTCAAAAATTGTCAAAATTTAATCGTAATTAAATTTTAAATACCAAAAAATATTCAAAAAATGTCAAAAAATTTGTTAGCACGGGGTGCGCGCTAGCTCCCGGAATACAAAACGACCCTAATATCAATACCTATAGAACAAAAAAACCTAAATAAAATTCAAAAAACCTTAAAAATTATAACTAAAATTCAATGTTTTGTTAGGGTATAGGTGGATTTTAGAGGAAACAAACAAGTAGGTATATGAATTTTTTGATTTCCAGGTGGCGGAGGATAACAAACGAGGTGTCCAGAGATGCGTCTCGCCGAGTGCTACAGGATGACGTTTAGAACGGGATCAGTGTTCGTAGAAAAAAATTCAAAAAATCTTCAAAAAACCGAAAAATTAGGGAATTTTTGAAGGTTTTTCCACTATTTTCCGGGGAAAACGTCAATTATAAGCGACCAGGGATCAAGGGTAGGTAGTTGGCACGGCAAGGTACCTCTTACGAAACAAAAAATTCACCCTAGACCGAGTGCTGAGTAAGCAGACTTGTTCAAAGTCAAAAATTGTCAAAATTTAATCGTAATTAAATTTTAAATACCAAAAAATATTCAAAAAATGTCAAAAAATTTGTTAGCACGGGGTGCGCGCTAGCTCCCGGAATACAAAACGACCCTAATATCAATACCTATAGAACAAAAAAACCTAAATAAAATTCAAAAAACCTTAAAAATTATAACTAAAATTCAATGTTTTGTTAGGGTATAGGTGGATTTTAGAGGAAACAAACAAGTAGGTATATGAATTTTTTGATTTCCAGGTGGCGGAGGATAACAAACGAGGTGTCCAGAGATGCGTCTCGCCTAGTGCTACAGGATGACGTTTAGAACGGGATCAGTGTTCGTAGAAAAAATTCAAAAAATCTTCAAAAAACCGAAAAATTAGGGAATTTTTGAAGGTTTTTCCACTATTTTCCGGGGAAAACGTCAATTATAAGCGACCAGGGATCAAGGGTAGGTAGTTGGCACGGCAAGGTACCTCTTACGAAACAAAAAATTCACCCTAGACCGAGTGCTGAGTAAGCAGACTTGTTCAAAGTCAAAAATTGTCAAAATTTAATCGTAATTAAATTTTAAATACCAAAAAATATTCAAAAAATGTCAAAAAATTTGTTAGCACGGGGTGCGCGCTAGCTCCCGGAATACAAAACGACCCTAATATCAATACCTATAGAACAAAAAAACCTAAATAAAATTCAAAAAACCTTAAAAATTATAACTAAAATTCAATGTTTTGTTAGGGTATAGGTGGATTTTAGAGGAAACAAACAAGTAGGTATATGAATTTTTTGATTTCCAGGTGGCGGAGGATAACAAACGAGGTGTCCAGAGATGCGTCTCGCCGAGTGCTACAGGATGACGTTTAGAACGGGATCAGTGTTCGTAGAAAAAAATTCAAAAAATCTTCAAAAAACCGAAAAATTAGGGAATTTTTGAAGGTTTTTCCACTATTTTCCGGGGAAAACGTCAATTATAAGCGACCAGGGATCAAGGGTAGGTAGTTGGCACGGCAAGGTACCTCTTACGAAACAAAAAATTCACCCTAGACCGAGTGCTGAGTAAGCAGACTTGTTCAAAGTCAAAAATTGTCAAAATTTAATCGTAATTAAATTTTAAATACCAAAAAATATTCAAAAAATGTCAAAAAATTTGTTAGCACGGGGTGCGCGCTAGCTCCCGGAATACAAAACGACCCTAATATCAATACCTATAGAACAAAAAAACCTAAATAAAATTCAAAAAACCTTAAAAATTATAACTAAAATTCAATGTTTTGTTAGGGTATAGGTGGATTTTAGAGGAAACAAACAAGTAGGTATATGAATTTTTTGATTTCCAGGTGGCGGAGGATAACAAACGAGGTGTCCAGAGATGCGTCTCGCCGAGTGCTACAGGATGACGTTTAGAACGGGATCAGTGTTCGTAGAAAAAAATTCAAAAAATCTTCAAAAAACCGAAAAATTAGGGAATTTTTGAAGGTTTTTCCACTATTTTCCGGGGAAAACGTCAATTATAAGCGACCAGGGATCAAGGGTAGGTAGTTGGCACGGCAAGGTACCTCTTACGAAACAAAAAATTCACCCTAGACCGAGTGCTGAGTAAGCAGACTTGTTCAAAGTCAAAAATTGTCAAAATTTAATCGTAATTAAATTTTAAATACCAAAAAATATTCAAAAAATGTCAAAAAATTTGTTAGCACGGGGTGCGCGCTAGCTCCCGGAATACAAAACGACCCTAATATCAATACCTATAGAACAAAAAAACCTAAATAAAATTCAAAAAACCTTAAAAATTATAACTAAAATTCAATGTTTTGTTAGGGTATAGGTGGATTTTAGAGGAAACAAACAAGTAGGTATATGAATTTTTTGATTTCCAGGTGGCGGAGGATAACAAACGAGGTGTCCAGAGATGCGTCTCGCCGAGTGCTACAGGATGACGTTTAGAACGGGATCAGTGTTCGTAGAAAAAAATTCAAAAAATCTTCAAAAAACCGAAAAATTAGGGAATTTTTGAAGGTTTTTCCACTATTTTCCGGGGAAAACGTCAATTATAAGCGACCAGGGATCAAGGGTAGGTAGTTGGCACGGCAAGGTACCTCTTACGAAACAAAAAATTCACCCTAGACCGAGTGCTGAGTAAGCAGACTTGTTCAAAGTCAAAAATTGTCAAAATTTAATCGTAATTAAATTTTAAATACCAAAAAATATTCAAAAAATGTCAAAAAATTTGTTAGCACGGGGTGCGCGCTAGCTCCCGGAATACAAAACGACCCTAATATCAATACCTATAGAACAAAAAAACCTAAATAAAATTCAAAAAACCTTAAAAATTATAACTAAAATTCAATGTTTTGTTAGGGTATAGGTGGATTTTAGAGGAAACAAACAAGTAGGTATATGAATTTTTTGATTTCCAGGTGGCGGAGGATAACAAACGAGGTGTCCAGAGATGCGTCTCGCCGAGTGCTACAGGATGACGTTTAGAACGGGATCAGTGTTCGTAGAAAAAAATTCAAAAAATCTTCAAAAAACCGAAAAATTAGGGAATTTTTGAAGGTTTTTCCACTATTTTCCGGGGAAAACGTCAATTATAAGCGACCAGGGATCAAGGGTAGGTAGTTGGCACGGCAAGGTACCTCTTACGAAACAAAAAATTCACCCTAGACCGAGTGCTGAGTAAGCAGACTTGTTCAAAGTCAAAAATTGTCAAAATTTAATCGTAATTAAATTAAAAAGTCAAAAAATATTCAAAAAATGTCAAAGAATTTGTTAGCACGGGGTGCGCGCTAGCTCCCGGAATACAAAACGACCCTAATATCAATACCTATAGAACAAAAAACCTAAATAAAATTCAAAAAACCTTAAAAATTATAACTAAAATTCAATGTTTTGTTAGGGTATAGGTGGATTTTAGAGGAAACAGACAAGTAGGTATATGAATTTTTTGATTTCCAGGTGGCGGAGGATAACAAACGAGGTGTCCAGAGATGCGTCTCGCCTAGTGCTACAGGATGACGTTTAGAACGGGATCAGTGTTCGTAGAAAAAATTCAAAAAATCTTCAAAAAACCGAAAAATTAGGGAATTTTTGAAGGTTTTTCCACTATTTTCCGGGGAAAACGTCAATTATAAGCGACCAGGGATCAAGGGTAGGTAGTTGGCACGGCAAGGTACCTCTTACGAAACAAAAAATTCACCCTAGACCGAGTGCTGAGTAAGCAGACTTGTTCAAAGTCAAAAATTGTCAAAATTTAATCGTAATTAAATTTTAAATACCAAAAAATATTCAAAAAATGTCAAAAAATTTGTTAGCACGGGGTGCGCGCTAGCTCCCGGAATACAAAACGACCCTAATATCAATACCTATAGAACAAAAAAACCTAAATAAAATTCAAAAAACCTTAAAAATTATAACTAAAATTCAATGTTTTGTTAGGGTATAGGTGGATTTTAGAGGAAACAAACAAGTAGGTATATGAATTTTTTGATTTCCAGGTGGCGGAGGATAACAAACGAGGTGTCCAGAGATGCGTCTCGCCGAGTGCTACAGGATGACGTTTAGAACGGGATCAGTGTTCGTAGAAAAAAATTCAAAAAATCTTCAAAAAACCGAAAAATTAGGGAATTTTTGAAGGTTTTTCCACTATTTTCCGGGGAAAACGTCAATTATAAGCGACCAGGGATCAAGGGTAGGTAGTTGGCACGGCAAGGTACCTCTTACGAAACAAAAAATTCACCCTAGACCGAGTGCTGAGTAAGCAGACTTGTTCAAAGTCAAAAATTGTCAAAATTTAATCGTAATTAAATTTTAAATACCAAAAAATATTCAAAAAATGTCAAAAAATTTGTTAGCACGGGGTGCGCGCTAGCTCCCGGAATACAAAACGACCCTAATATCAATACCTATAGAACAAAAAAACCTAAATAAAATTCAAAAAACCTTAAAAATTATAACTAAAATTCAATGTTTTGTTAGGGTATAGGTGGATTTTAGAGGAAACAAACAAGTAGGTATATGAATTTTTTGATTTCCAGGTGGCGGAGGATAACAAACGAGGTGTCCAGAGATGCGTCTCGCCGAGTGCTACAGGATGACGTTTAGAACGGGATCAGTGTTCGTAGAAAAAAATTCAAAAAATCTTCAAAAAACCGAAAAATTAGGGAATTTTTGAAGGTTTTTCCACTATTTTCCGGGGAAAACGTCAATTATAAGCGACCAGGGATCAAGGGTAGGTAGTTGGCACGGCAAGGTACCTCTTACGAAACAAAAAATTCACCCTAGACCGAGTGCTGAGTAAGCAGACTTGTTCAAAGTCAAAAATTGTCAAAATTTAATCGTAATTAAATTTTAAATACCAAAAAATATTCAAAAAATGTCAAAAAATTTGTTAGCACGGGGTGCGCGCTAGCTCCCGGAATACAAAACGACCCTAATATCAATACCTATAGAACAAAAAAACCTAAATAAAATTCAAAAAACCTTAAAAATTATAACTAAAATTCAATGTTTTGTTAGGGTATAGGTGGATTTTAGAGGAAACAAACAAGTAGGTATATGAATTTTTTGATTTCCAGGTGGCGGAGGATAACAAACGAGGTGTCCAGAGATGCGTCTCGCCGAGTGCTACAGGATGACGTTTAGAACGGGATCAGTGTTCGTAGAAAAAAATTCAAAAAATCTTCAAAAAACCGAAAAATTAGGGAATTTTTGAAGGTTTTTCCACTATTTTCCGGGGAAAACGTCAATTATAAGCGACCAGGGATCAAGGGTAGGTAGTTGGCACGGCAAGGTACCTCTTACGAAACAAAAAATTCACCCTAGACCGAGTGCTGAGTAAGCAGACTTGTTCAAAGTCAAAAATTGTCAAAATTTAATCGTAATTAAATTTTAAATACCAAAAAATATTCAAAAAATGTCAAAAAATTTGTTAGCACGGGGTGCGCGCTAGCTCCCGGAATACAAAACGACCCTAATATCAATACCTATAGAACAAAAAAACCTAAATAAAATTCAAAAAACCTTAAAAATTATAACTAAAATTCAATGTTTTGTTAGGGTATAGGTGGATTTTAGAGGAAACAAACAAGTAGGTATATGAATTTTTTGATTTCCAGGTGGCGGAGGATAACAAACGAGGTGTCCAGAGATGCGTCTCGCCGAGTGCTACAGGATGACGTTTAGAACGGGATCAGTGTTCGTAGAAAAAAATTCAAAAAATCTTCAAAAAACCGAAAAATTAGGGAATTTTTGAAGGTTTTTCCACTATTTTCCGGGGAAAACGTCAATTATAAGCGACCAGGGATCAAGGGTAGGTAGTTGGCACGGCAAGGTACCTCTTACGAAACAAAAAATTCACCCTAGACCGAGTGCTGAGTAAGCAGACTTGTTCAAAGTCAAAAATTGTCAAAATTTAATCGTAATTAAATTTTAAATACCAAAAAATATTCAAAAAATGTCAAAAAATTTGTTAGCACGGGGTGCGCGCTAGCTCCCGGAATACAAAACGACCCTAATATCAATACCTATAGAACAAAAAAACCTAAATAAAATTCAAAAAACCTTAAAAATTATAACTAAAATTCAATGTTTTGTTAGGGTATAGGTGGATTTTAGAGGAAACAAACAAGTAGGTATATGAATTTTTTGATTTCCAGGTGGCGGAGGATAACAAACGAGGTGTCCAGAGATATGCGTCTCGCCGAGTGCTACAGGATGACGTTTAGAACGGGATCAGTGTTCGTAGAAAAAAATTCAAAAAATCTTCAAAAAACCGAAAAATTAGGGAATTTTTGAAGGTTTTTCCACTATTTTCCGGGGAAAACGTCAATTATAAGCGACCAGGGATCAAGGGTAGGTAGTTGGCACGGCAAGGTACCTCTTACGAAACAAAAAATTCACCCTAGACCGAGTGCTGAGTAAGCAGACTTGTTCAAAGTCAAAAATTGTCAAAATTTAATCGTAATTAAATTTTAAATACCAAAAAATATTCAAAAAATGTCAAAAAATTTGTTAGCACGGGGTGCGCGCTAGCTCCCGGAATACAAAACGACCCTAATATCAATACCTATAGAACAAAAAAACCTAAATAAAATTCAAAAAACCTTAAAAATTATAACTAAAATTCAATGTTTTGTTAGGGTATAGGTGGATTTTAGAGGAAACAAACAAGTAGGTATATGAATTTTTTGATTTCCAGGTGGCGGAGGATAACAAACGAGGTGTCCAGAGATGCGTCTCGCCGAGTGCTACAGGATGACGTTTAGAACGGGATCAGTGTTCGTAGAAAAAAATTCAAAAAATCTTCAAAAAACCGAAAAATTAGGGAATTTTTGAAGGTTTTTCCACTATTTTCCGGGGAAAACGTCAATTATAAGCGACCAGGGATCAAGGGTAGGTAGTTGGCACGGCAAGGTACCTCTTACGAAACAAAAAATTCACCCTAGACCGAGTGCTGAGTAAGCAGACTTGTTCAAAGTCAAAAATTGTCAAAATTTAATCGTAATTAAATTTTAAATACCAAAAAATATTCAAAAAATGTCAAAAAATTTGTTAGCACGGGGTGCGCGCTAGCTCCCGGAATACAAAACGACCCTAATATCAATACCTATAGAACAAAAAAACCTAAATAAAATTCAAAAAACCTTAAAAATTATAACTAAAATTCAATGTTTTGTTAGGGTATAGGTGGATTTTAGAGGAAACAAACAAGTAGGTATATGAATTTTTTGATTTCCAGGTGGCGGAGGATAACAAACGAGGTGTCCAGAGATGCGTCTCGCCGAGTGCTACAGGATGACGTTTAGAACGGGATCAGTGTTCGTAGAAAAAAATTCAAAAAATCTTCAAAAAACCGAAAAATTAGGGAATTTTTGAAGGTTTTTCCACTATTTTCCGGGGAAAACGTCAATTATAAGCGACCAGGGATCAAGGGTAGGTAGTTGGCACGGCAAGGTACCTCTTACGAAACAAAAAATTCACCCTAGACCGAGTGCTGAGTAAGCAGACTTGTTCAAAGTCAAAAATTGTCAAAATTTAATCGTAATTAAATTTTAAATACCAAAAAATATTCAAAAAATGTCAAAAAATTTGTTAGCACGGGGTGCGCGCTAGCTCCCGGAATACAAAACGACCCTAATATCAATACCTATAGAACAAAAAAACCTAAATAAAATTCAAAAAACCTTAAAAATTATAACTAAAATTCAATGTTTTGTTAGGGTATAGGTGGATTTTAGAGGAAACAAACAAGTAGGTATATGAATTTTTTGATTTCCAGGTGGCGGAGGATAACAAACGAGGTGTCCAGAGATGCGTCTCGCCGAGTGCTACAGGATGACGTTTAGAACGGGATCAGTGTTCGTAGAAAAAAATTCAAAAAATCTTCAAAAAACCGAAAAATTAGGGAATTTTTGAAGGTTTTTCCACTATTTTCCGGGGAAAACGTCAATTATAAGCGACCAGGGATCAAGGGTAGGTAGTTGGCACGGCAAGGTACCTCTTACGAAACAAAAAATTCACCCTAGACCGAGTGCTGAGTAAGCAGACTTGTTCAAAGTCAAAAATTGTCAAAATTTAATCGTAATTAAATTTTAAATACCAAAAAATATTCAAAAAATGTCAAAAAATTTGTTAGCACGGGGTGCGCGCTAGCTCCCGGAATACAAAACGACCCTAATATCAATACCTATAGAACAAAAAAACCTAAATAAAATTCAAAAAACCTTAAAAATTATAACTAAAATTCAATGTTTTGTTAGGGTATAGGTGGATTTTAGAGGAAACAAACAAGTAGGTATATGAATTTTTTGATTTCCAGGTGGCGGAGGATAACAAACGAGGTGTCCAGAGATGCGTCTCGCCGAGTGCTACAGGATGACGTTTAGAACGGGATCAGTGTTCGTAGAAAAAAATTCAAAAAATCTTCAAAAAACCGAAAAATTAGGGAATTTTTGAAGGTTTTTCCACTATTTTCCGGGGAAAACGTCAATTATAAGCGACCAGGGATCAAGGGTAGGTAGTTGGCACGGCAAGGTACCTCTTACGAAACAAAAAATTCACCCTAGACCGAGTGCTGAGTAAGCAGACTTGTTCAAAGTCAAAAATTGTCAAAATTTAATCGTAATTAAATTAAAAAGTCAAAAAATATTCAAAAAATGTCAAAAAATTTGTTAGCACGGGGTGCGCGCTAGCTCCCGGAATACAAAACGACCCTAATATCAATACCTATAGAACAAAAAACCTAAATAAAATTCAAAAAACCTTAAAAATTATAACTAAAATTCAATGTTTTGTTAGGGTATAGGTGGATTTTAGAGGAAACAAACAAGTAGGTATATGAATTTTTTGATTTCCAGGTGGCGGAGGATAACAAACGAGGTGTCCAGAGATGCGTCTCGCCTAGTGCTACAGGATGACGTTTAGAACGGGATCAGTGTTCGTAGAAAAAATTCAAAAAATCTTCAAAAAACCGAAAAATTAGGGAATTTTTGAAGGTTTTTCCACTATTTTCCGGGGAAAACGTCAATTATAAGCGACCAGGGATCAAGGGTAGGTAGTTGGCACGGCAAGGTACCTCTTACGAAACAAAAAATTCACCCTAGACCGAGTGCTGAGTAAGCAGACTTGTTCAAAGTCAAAAATTGTCAAAATTTAATCGTAATTAAATTTTAAATACCAAAAAATATTCAAAAAATGTCAAAAAATTTGTTAGCACGGGGTGCGCGCTAGCTCCCGGAATACAAAACGACCCTAATATCAATACCTATAGAACAAAAAAACCTAAATAAAATTCAAAAAACCTTAAAAATTATAACTAAAATTCAATGTTTTGTTAGGGTATAGGTGGATTTTAGAGGAAACAAACAAGTAGGTATATGAATTTTTTGATTTCCAGGTGGCGGAGGATAACAAACGAGGTGTCCAGAGATGCGTCTCGCCGAGTGCTACAGGATGACGTTTAGAACGGGATCAGTGTTCGTAGAAAAAAATTCAAAAAATCTTCAAAAAACCGAAAAATTAGGGAATTTTTGAAGGTTTTTCCACTATTTTCCGGGGAAAACGTCAATTATAAGCGACCAGGGATCAAGGGTAGGTAGTTGGCACGGCAAGGTACCTCTTACGAAACAAAAAATTCACCCTAGACCGAGTGCTGAGTAAGCAGACTTGTTCAAAGTCAAAAATTGTCAAAATTTAATCGTAATTAAATTTTAAATACCAAAAAATATTCAAAAAATGTCAAAAAATTTGTTAGCACGGGGTGCGCGCTAGCTCCCGGAATACAAAACGACCCTAATATCAATACCTATAGAACAAAAAAACCTAAATAAAATTCAAAAAACCTTAAAAATTATAACTAAAATTCAATGTTTTGTTAGGGTATAGGTGGATTTTAGAGGAAACAAACAAGTAGGTATATGAATTTTTTGATTTCCAGGTGGCGGAGGATAACAAACGAGGTGTCCAGAGATGCGTCTCGCCGAGTGCTACAGGATGACGTTTAGAACGGGATCAGTGTTCGTAGAAAAAAATTCAAAAAATCTTCAAAAAACCGAAAAATTAGGGAATTTTTGAAGGTTTTTCCACTATTTTCCGGGGAAAACGTCAATTATAAGCGACCAGGGATCAAGGGTAGGTAGTTGGCACGGCAAGGTACCTCTTACGAAACAAAAAATTCACCCTAGACCGAGTGCTGAGTAAGCAGACTTGTTCAAAGTCAAAAATTGTCAAAATTTAATCGTAATTAAATTTTAAATACCAAAAAATATTCAAAAAATGTCAAAAAATTTGTTAGCACGGGGTGCGCGCTAGCTCCCGGAATACAAAACGACCCTAATATCAATACCTATAGAACAAAAAAACCTAAATAAAATTCAAAAAACCTTAAAAATTATAACTAAAATTCAATGTTTTGTTAGGGTATAGGTGGATTTTAGAGGAAACAAACAAGTAGGTATATGAATTTTTTGATTTCCAGGTGGCGGAGGATAACAAACGAGGTGTCCAGAGATGCGTCTCGCCGAGTGCTACAGGATGACGTTTAGAACGGGATCAGTGTTCGTAGAAAAAAATTCAAAAAATCTTCAAAAAACCGAAAAATTAGGGAATTTTTGAAGGTTTTTCCACTATTTTCCGGGGAAAACGTCAATTATAAGCGACCAGGGATCAAGGGTAGGTAGTTGGCACGGCAAGGTACCTCTTACGAAACAAAAAATTCACCCTAGACCGAGTGCTGAGTAAGCAGACTTGTTCAAAGTCAAAAATTGTCAAAATTTAATCGTAATTAAATTTTAAATACCAAAAAATATTCAAAAAATGTCAAAAAATTTGTTAGCACGGGGTGCGCGCTAGCTCCCGGAATACAAAACGACCCTAATATCAATACCTATAGAACAAAAAAACCTAAATAAAATTCAAAAAACCTTAAAAATTATAACTAAAATTCAATGTTTTGTTAGGGTATAGGTGGATTTTAGAGGAAACAAACAAGTAGGTATATGAATTTTTTGATTTCCAGGTGGCGGAGGATAACAAACGAGGTGTCCAGAGATGCGTCTCGCCGAGTGCTACAGGATGACGTTTAGAACGGGATCAGTGTTCGTAGAAAAAAATTCAAAAAATCTTCAAAAAACCGAAAAATTAGGGAATTTTTGAAGGTTTTTCCACTATTTTCCGGGGAAAACGTCAATTATAAGCGACCAGGGATCAAGGGTAGGTAGTTGGCACGGCAAGGTACCTCTTACGAAACAAAAAATTCACCCTAGACCGAGTGCTGAGTAAGCAGACTTGTTCAAAGTCAAAAATTGTCAAAATTTAATCGTAATTAAATTTTAAATACCAAAAAATATTCAAAAAATGTCAAAAAATTTGTTAGCACGGGGTGCGCGCTAGCTCCCGGAATACAAAACGACCCTAATATCAATACCTATAGAACAAAAAAACCTAAATAAAATTCAAAAAACCTTAAAAATTATAACTAAAATTCAATGTTTTGTTAGGGTATAGGTGGATTTTAGAGGAAACAAACAAGTAGGTATATGAATTTTTTGATTTCCAGGTGGCGGAGGATAACAAACGAGGTGTCCAGAGATGCGTCTCGCCGAGTGCTACAGGATGACGTTTAGAACGGGATCAGTGTTCGTAGAAAAAAATTCAAAAAATCTTCAAAAAACCGAAAAATTAGGGAATTTTTGAAGGTTTTTCCACTATTTTCCGGGGAAAACGTCAATTATAAGCGACCAGGGATCAAGGGTAGGTAGTTGGCACGGCAAGGTACCTCTTACGAAACAAAAAATTCACCCTAGACCGAGTGCTGAGTAAGCAGACTTGTTCAAAGTCAAAAATTGTCAAAATTTAATCGTAATTAAATTTTAAATACCAAAAAATATTCAAAAAATGTCAAAAAATTTGTTAGCACGGGGTGCGCGCTAGCTCCCGGAATACAAAACGACCCTAATATCAATACCTATAGAACAAAAAAACCTAAATAAAATTCAAAAAACCTTAAAAATTATAACTAAAATTCAATGTTTTGTTAGGGTATAGGTGGATTTTAGAGGAAACAAACAAGTAGGTATATGAATTTTTTGATTTCCAGGTGGCGGAGGATAACAAACGAGGTGTCCAGAGATGCGTCTCGCCGAGTGCTACAGGATGACGTTTAGAACGGGATCAGTGTTCGTAGAAAAAAATTCAAAAAATCTTCAAAAAACCGAAAAATTAGGGAATTTTTGAAGGTTTTTCCACTATTTTCCGGGGAAAACGTCAATTATAAGCGACCAGGGATCAAGGGTAGGTAGTTGGCACGGCAAGGTACCTCTTACGAAACAAAAAATTCACCCTAGACCGAGTGCTGAGTAAGCAGACTTGTTCAAAGTCAAAAATTGTCAAAATTTAATCGTAATTAAATTTTAAATACCAAAAAATATTCAAAAAATGTCAAAAAATTTGTTAGCACGGGGTGCGCGCTAGCTCCCGGAATACAAAACGACCCTAATATCAATACCTATAGAACAAAAAAACCTAAATAAAATTCAAAAAACCTTAAAAATTATAACTAAAATTCAATGTTTTGTTAGGGTATAGGTGGATTTTAGAGGAAACAAACAAGTAGGTATATGAATTTTTTGATTTCCAGGTGGCGGAGGATAACAAACGAGGTGTCCAGAGATGCGTCTCGCCGAGTGCTACAGGATGACGTTTAGAACGGGATCAGTGTTCGTAGAAAAAAATTCAAAAAATCTTCAAAAAACCGAAAAATTAGGGAATTTTTGAAGGTTTTTCCACTATTTTCCGGGGAAAACGTCAATTATAAGCGACCAGGGATCAAGGGTAGGTAGTTGGCACGGCAAGGTACCTCTTACGAAACAAAAAATTCACCCTAGACCGAGTGCTGAGTAAGCAGACTTGTTCAAAGTCAAAAATTGTCAAAATTTAATCGTAATTAAATTTTAAATACCAAAAAATATTCAAAAAATGTCAAAAAATTTGTTAGCACGGGGTGCGCGCTAGCTCCCGGAATACAAAACGACCCTAATATCAATACCTATAGAACAAAAAAACCTAAATAAAATTCAAAAAACCTTAAAAATTATAACTAAAATTCAATGTTTTGTTAGGGTATAGGTGGATTTTAGAGGAAACAAACAAGTAGGTATATGAATTTTTTGATTTCCAGGTGGCGGAGGATAACAAACGAGGTGTCCAGAGATGCGTCTCGCCGAGTGCTACAGGATGACGTTTAGAACGGGATCAGTGTTCGTAGAAAAAAATTCAAAAAATCTTCAAAAAACCGAAAAATTAGGGAATTTTTGAAGGTTTTTCCACTATTTTCCGGGGAAAACGTCAATTATAAGCGACCAGGGATCAAGGGTAGGTAGTTGGCACGGCAAGGTACCTCTTACGAAACAAAAAATTCACCCTAGACCGAGTGCTGAGTAAGCAGACTTGTTCAAAGTCAAAAATTGTCAAAATTTAATCGTAATTAAATTTTAAATACCAAAAAATATTCAAAAAATGTCAAAAAATTTGTTAGCACGGGGTGCGCGCTAGCTCCCGGAATACAAAACGACCCTAATATCAATACCTATAGAACAAAAAAACCTAAATAAAATTCAAAAAACCTTAAAAATTATAACTAAAATTCAATGTTTTGTTAGGGTATAGGTGGATTTTAGAGGAAACAAACAAGTAGGTATATGAATTTTTTGATTTCCAGGTGGCGGAGGATAACAAACGAGGTGTCCAGAGATGCGTCTCGCCGAGTGCTACAGGATGACGTTTAGAACGGGATCAGTGTTCGTAGAAAAAAATTCAAAAAATCTTCAAAAAACCGAAAAATTAGGGAATTTTTGAAGGTTTTTCCACTATTTTCCGGGGAAAACGTCAATTATAAGCGACCAGGGATCAAGGGTAGGTAGTTGGCACGGCAAGGTACCTCTTACGAAACAAAAAATTCACCCTAGACCGAGTGCTGAGTAAGCAGACTTGTTCAAAGTCAAAAATTGTCAAAATTTAATCGTAATTAAATTTTAAATACCAAAAAATATTCAAAAAATGTCAAAAAATTTGTTAGCACGGGGTGCGCGCTAGCTCCCGGAATACAAAACGACCCTAATATCAATACCTATAGAACAAAAAAACCTAAATAAAATTCAAAAAACCTTAAAAATTATAACTAAAATTCAATGTTTTGTTAGGGTATAGGTGGATTTTAGAGGAAACAAACAAGTAGGTATATGAATTTTTTGATTTCCAGGTGGCGGAGGATAACAAACGAGGTGTCCAGAGATGCGTCTCGCCGAGTGCTACAGGATGACGTTTAGAACGGGATCAGTGTTCGTAGAAAAAAATTCAAAAAATCTTCAAAAAACCGAAAAATTAGGGAATTTTTGAAGGTTTTTCCACTATTTTCCGGGGAAAACGTCAATTATAAGCGACCAGGGATCAAGGGTAGGTAGTTGGCACGGCAAGGTACCTCTTACGAAACAAAAAATTCACCCTAGACCGAGTGCTGAGTAAGCAGACTTGTTCAAAGTCAAAAATTGTCAAAATTTAATCGTAATTAAATTTTAAATACCAAAAAATATTCAAAAAATGTCAAAAAATTTGTTAGCACGGGGTGCGCGCTAGCTCCCGGAATACAAAACGACCCTAATATCAATACCTATAGAACAAAAAAACCTAAATAAAATTCAAAAAACCTTAAAAATTATAACTAAAATTCAATGTTTTGTTAGGGTATAGGTGGATTTTAGAGGAAACAAACAAGTAGGTATATGAATTTTTTGATTTCCAGGTGGCGGAGGATAACAAACGAGGTGTCCAGAGATGCGTCTCGCCGAGTGCTACAGGATGACGTTTAGAACGGGATCAGTGTTCGTAGAAAAAAATTCAAAAAATCTTCAAAAAACCGAAAAATTAGGGAATTTTTGAAGGTTTTTCCACTATTTTCCGGGGAAAACGTCAATTATAAGCGACCAGGGATCAAGGGTAGGTAGTTGGCACGGCAAGGTACCTCTTACGAAACAAAAAATTCACCCTAGACCGAGTGCTGAGTAAGCAGACTTGTTCAAAGTCAAAAATTGTCAAAATTTAATCGTAATTAAATTTTAAATACCAAAAAATATTCAAAAAATGTCAAAAAATTTGTTAGCACGGGGTGCGCGCTAGCTCCCGGAATACAAAACGACCCTAATATCAATACCTATAGAACAAAAAAACCTAAATAAAATTCAAAAAACCTTAAAAATTATAACTAAAATTCAATGTTTTGTTAGGGTATAGGTGGATTTTAGAGGAAACAAACAAGTAGGTATATGAATTTTTTGATTTCCAGGTGGCGGAGGATAACAAACGAGGTGTCCAGAGATGCGTCTCGCCGAGTGCTACAGGATGACGTTTAGAACGGGATCAGTGTTCGTAGAAAAAATTCAAAAAATCTTCAAAAAACCGAAAAATTAGGGAATTTTTGAAGGTTTTTCCACTATTTTCCGGGGAAAACGTCAATTATAAGCGACCAGGGATCAAGGGTAGGTAGTTGGCACGGCAAGGTACCTCTTACGAAACAAAAAATTCACCCTAGACCGAGTGCTGAGTAAGCAGACTTGTTCAAAGTCAAAAATTGTCAAAATTTAATCGTAATTAAATTAAAAAGTCAAAAAATATTCAAAAAATGTCAATAAATTTGTTAGCACGGGGTGCGCGCTAGCTCCCGGAATACAAAACGACCCTAATATCAATACCTATAGAACAAAAAACCTAAATAAAATTCAAAAAAACCTTAAAAATTGTAACTAAAATTCAATGTTTTGTTAGGGTATAGGTGGATTTTAGAGGAAACAAACAAGTAGGTATATGAATTTTTTGATTTCCAGGTGGCGGAGGATAACAAACGAGGTGTCCAGAGATGCGTCTCGCCGAGTGCTACAGGATGACGTTTAGAACGGGATCAGTGTTCGTAGAAAAAATTCAAAAAATCTTCAAAAAACCGAAAAATTAGGGAATTTTTGAAGGTTTTTCCACTATTTTCCGGGGAAAACGTCAATTATAAGCGACCAGGGATCAAGGGTAGGTAGTTGGCACGGCAAGGTACCTCTTACGAAACAAAAAATTCACCCTAGACCGAGTGCTGAGTAAGCAGACTTGTTCAAAGTCAAAAATTGTCAAAATTTAATCGTAATTAAATTAAAAAGTCAAAAAATATTCAAAAAATGTCAAAAAATTTGTTAGCACGGGGTGCGCGCTAGCTCCCGGAATACAAAACGACCCTAATATCAATACCTATAGAACAAAAAACCTAAATAAAATTCAAAAAAACCTTAAAAATTGTAACTAAAATTCAATGTTTTGTTAGGGTATAGGTGGATTTTAGAGGAAACAAACAAGTAGGTATATGAATTTTTTGATTTCCAGGTGGCGGAGGATAACAAACGAGGTGTCCAGAGATGCGTCTCGCCGAGTGCTACAGGATGACGTTTAGAACGGGATCAGTGTTCGTAGAAAAAATTCAAAAAATCTTCAAAAAACCGAAAAATTAGGGAATTTTTGAAGGTTTTTCCACTATTTTCCGGGGAAAACGTCAATTATAAGCGACCAGGGATCAAGGGTAGGTAGTTGGCACGGCAAGGTACCTCTTACGAAACAAAAAATTCACCCTAGACCGAGTGTTCTCCTTCTCTGTACCTCCGATTCCATTCATCAAGCGACTCCAAGCGGATTTGACGCTTGATGAACGAAATCGGTTGTCGTTCGTAGTGGGGAGAACATTTAAGCTTCTCCGCAGCTTCCCTGGCCAATTGATCCGCCCTTTCGTTTCCGGCGTGACCTACGTGGGCCCTTATCCAGAACAAGGACACTACCTTGTTCTGGGCAAAGGCCCCTCGCAAGTTCTGCCGTGCTTTAACCGCGAGTGGGTGGGGGATTCCCCAGTTGGTTACTGCCAGAAGAGCAGCGCGTGAGTCACTAAACACGCCGAAGCTGGTCTCGGTGCGCTTAGCGATCTCTTCCGTCGCCCTGCATATGGCGAGCAGCTCAGCCTGGTACACCGTGCAGTTGTCCGATAATTTAAGCTTGATGGCTCGGCGTTCTGCTGCATCGACCCAAATGGATAGTGCAGCGCCCACCTTGCCATCAATCCTACTACCGTCGGTGTAAATTTGGACTGCTTGGTTGGTGTGTGCTGCCACATCTTCCGGTTGTACCAGGTCGGTGATCGGCATGCTCACATGGTCAGCCGGGTGCGGATTGGCTTTGTGAGTCACCATCGTCTCTATCTCTCTGCCCGTCAGTTCCGGACGCGGCATCCCCTTTCTCGCCTCGTACAGGGCTGCCGTTTCGCGAGCTCTTAGGTCGAGTGGGAGTATCCCGGCCAGGACCAGCGCAGCGTTGAGTGAGACGGTCCGGTACGCTCGACAGAGCTTCTGCGCAAAGCCTCTTTGGGCCAGGTTGAGCTGTTTTTGGACCCCAATTTTGTTTGACGCAGGTGCCCAAACATTTGCTGCGTACAATATGGTCGGTTCAACGACTGCGGTATATATGGTCCTTATAATCTCTGGATGGAGGCCCCAGCTGATCTTTGCTGCTCTTGATAGTGCTTTATATATTGACTGCGCCTTCTTGACAGCTTCACGCACATGCTTATTAAAAGTTAGCTTTTCGTCAATAATTAGGCCTAAGATCTTTATGTCCCGTGACGTGCCAATATCTACCCCGCCCATCCTCAGTAGTGGAGTGTCATATTTCAATTTGTTTGTCACAATCATCGCCTGGGTCTTGTGCGGCGCAAACTTAACGTTTGAACGTTTGTTCTGACTACCCCACTCCTGAACATACGCCAGGGCGGCATTGGCTCGTCTCTGGACGTCTTCTCCCGAGTTTCCGTCGAAGACAAGGACCACATCATCCGCGAAGGCCTGGGAGTAGTGCCCATGTTCCTCCAACTGCCTCAGAAGGGGGTCCAGCAACAGGTTCCACAAAATGGGCCCTCCTATCGACCCCTGAACGCATCCTTTATGGGTTCTTCTCGCGTGTTCCTGGCCTGCATATCGGACCCGCACTTCGCGTTCTCGGAGGTAACTATCAAGCATCCGTCGGACGTTTACTGGACAGCCCTCCTCCGCCAGGCGTACCCTTATAGCTGGCCACCAGGCGCTGTCGAAGGCACCCTCTATATCCAGCGAAACGATCGTGATAAGCTTCTTCTCACGAAGCTTCCCCCGGATCCGTTCCACAAGAGTACAGAGGGCGTCCTCTGTCCCCTTTTGGGGCATAAACCCGTATTGGTTCGGACTAATTCGGGGCAGGATATGAAATTTGACCCTCGACATCAGCATTTTTTCCAGTATCTTACCCATCACTGGCAGTAGTCCGATAGGTCTGTAGGATTTTGGATTCGTATAGTCGTCTTTTCCAGGCTTCCGAAGGACGACCACCGTTGCCACCTTCCAGGACTTAGGGAAATAGCCTAATGCTAGGCATTTGTTTGCCAGTTCTAGGTAAGACTCCGGATCAAGCATAATGGCGTTGAGGCAAATGTCTGCGGTGAGTCCATCCGCTCCAGGGGCTTTTTTAGGGTTAAACGAGTTTGCTGCGGATTTTAGCTCCTCCATGGTAAACGGCGCGTCAAGAGTTTCATTCTGACAGCACTCGTTTACTTGGCTCGCTCTCAGTCTGATTCGTCGGTGAGCTTCGGTGTCGAGCAGCTCCTCATCCTCCGGGTAAAAAGTCTCAGCCAGTAGTCTAACGGAGTCCTCTTCGCTGAGTGTGGAATCTCCCCGAACCAATGGTGGGTCTTCGTGTCTCTTTGTTGTTCGTCCTATCACCCTGTAGATTCCCTCCCACATACCTTCCCGGTCCTGTTTCTCACAGAAGCCCTTCCAGCTTTTTATTTGTGCTTTTTTGACCTCCTCTTCGTACACATTTTTTGCTTGCAGGTACTCTTCGATGACTGCAGCTCTACGGACCGGTGCTGCCCAGCGGATCCTGCGTCTTCGGATAATCATCGCCTTCTTCAGCGCCGCGAGTTCTTCCGACCACCACGGTAAGTTATTTTTTAAATTTTGTTTCTTTTTTGGCATGCTTTGCTCGCATGCCAATTTTATTGCCTCTGTGTATTTGTCTGTCAGTCTGTCTATTTGTCCTTCATTTTCGATTTTTGCTATGTCAATTTTGTTTACTGCTAACTGGCCCAGTTTCTCACGAAACTGGGACCAGTTAGCTTTTTTGCTATTATATATTCTAGTAGTGCGATGTATTTGTATATTTTCAGATTTTGTAAGACTTATGTTAAATGTGATCGCGTTGTGGTCGGAGCTCGCGACGCTATCGTCGACTTTCCAGTCCTCAACGAGGTCTAGTAAGTCCACTGAGCAGGCCGTTACATCTACGGCACTGGCATATACGGTGTTTCCCCTCACCGTGTAAAAAGTAGGGGTATCGCCCTCGTTGAGCACCTGCAGGCCCAGTTCGTGCATGGTCCCTATCATTTCTTCTCCCCGAGAATCCGTTTTTCTGCTCCCCCACCAGGTGCTTTTCGCGTTAGCATCACCGCCTATGAGTATTTTGAAGGGGCCCAGTTTCTCCTCTATCTTTTTTAGCTGCTCCAGGTACGGCCCGATAGGTGCGCTCGGTTCAAAATAAAAGGAGACCACTGTCATTGTCCAGGCGCCAGTCCGTATCTGTACCACGACGATATTCGGCGTGGTCAAGTCCGGGCATTGGGTGACTGCCAAATTACTGTCGAGGACAGCTATTGCTGCCTTATTCGGCCCTTCACTCGCCCTGTCATACTGGTATATCCTGGCGCCGGGGTAGTTCCTCATTCTACCGACTCCACCGACGTATGGTTCTTGAAGCAGCGCAAAGGCCATTTTTCTTTTGCTCGCCTCAATAAAAAGGTCGTACGTTGCTAGCTCTTTCCTTTGCAGGTTCGCTTGAACAACGGAGTATGGTCTTTGTTCTGCTGGGCTTTCCTTTGTGATTGGGACCACCTTAGCAATAAGCTACTGTTGCCCTAGCCATGGCGTCCCACCTCCTTCTAATTACGCACTCTCTGCTAAAGGCGCTGTGTCCTACATTATCAACTTTGGCTTTGGTGCAGTTGATGCAAGTTGGCGCAACTCCAGCAAGCCATTCCGCGCATTGTGTTTTTAGGTGCAGTCCACCACAGTGGCTGCACTTTTCTGCCGTCTCTCTACAGTGGCGCCGGCTGTGACCATAGCCCAAACAGATGGTGCATTGGATCAGAGGAGATTGATCTTCAACTTCGATCTTCTGAAGATCCACATTAATTTTGCCCCTCGCTGTCATCCTGCTCCAGAGCACAGGGGAAACTCTTGCAATAATATGGCATTGGAGGGGGTTTCTAGTTCTCTTCCTGAACCTGACCTCGATCTTTTGGTCTTCCTCTCTTAGTCCCTCCACTAATGTCCTATTTTGATTTTTGAGAGCCGTGACTATGTCCTCATCGGTGTTATAGGCCATCACGTCTTTTAGGATCACTAGTGGGTTTTTGTTTTCCACCTCCTCTACCACCAGCTTTTCACCGTTCCTGTTTATCCTCTCTTTGACCCTTTCTCTTTCCTCCAGCGATCGGCATCCCATTATTATTTTTCTATCCTTTGCTTTTCTAATCTTTTCTATTTCTATTCCCCCTTCTTTTGCCTTTACCGCTTTTCTCACCCTGTCTAGCACTTCCTCTCCCGTTTCCTTTTCGTCCTTGGAGGTGATGACAATCGAGTGCAACGTGGTCTGCGGCTGGGGTTGCGTGCGACCCTTCGCCGGCCCTGCCGTCACACTCGCGTATGTCGTCAACCTCTCCATGGCTTCTGCGTGTTTACCCAACTCACTTTGTAGCATTTTAATTTGCGCGTTGCTTTCCCTGATGAGCCTGCTGTGATCCTCCATATTCTGGATAAGCTCATTGGCAACTGAGGAGTTTTGCGTATCGGGCGAGGGCGTGGTCTTCTTTGCCTCTTCTTCAGCTTTTCCTGCACCTTGTCCTTTTTCCTCTTCTGCATCTTTTACAAGGCGGTAAAGTCTTTCTATGACCTGACTCAAATCATTTTTTATGTCGGATTTGAGGTTTCGGGACGAGTTTAGTAAGACTTTTGCTTTGCAGTTATACTAGCAAGAAATGATAGGGAGTGTGAGGAAATACCTATTGCAAAAAAATTGTATACAATTGAGGCATTTGAGATATGTGCTATTAAGGATAAAATTACTGGTGCCTGTGTATGTTGCTGCTATCGTAACCCTTATGATACTAATATAAGTACATTTATGAATAAATTGGAAGCTCTGTTAGAACACCTTCACGGCAGCAGCAGTTGCATATGTGGAGATTTTAACATTGACCTTTTAACATTGACCTATTAACAGATAGTAAAAAATGCCGAGATTTCATTAGTTTATTGACATGTTATAATTTTAAACCGCTTATTGACACAATTACTTTTATACGCAATGACTCTTCGTCCTGCATTGATAATTTTTTGACTAATATACCGACAAATGGCATTGTAAAAATAGATATTGACCATAATGGTGTAGCTGACGGACATGCCGGTCTGTTTTGTAACTTATCATTATTATGTAACAAATTAAATAGAAACAAAGTTTTCTATGTAACAAAAAGGAGGCTTAGTATAAAAAATAAAATCAGATTCAGGCAAAGGCTATTAAGTTATGACTGGAATAATGTGGGTCTCAATACTTTCATTAGCACGCTTCAAACTGAATATAAACAGAGCTTTAAAAAACAAAAAAGGCAAATACGGTTAAATGCTCTAACAAATTTGCGCTGGGTTTCAAAAGGAATTAAAACTTCTAGCCAAATGAAACGTTTTCTGATGGTAGGTAAAGGGAACCATAACGATTTAAGAATTACCAATTACAGACAAAAATATATTGTAGTGTACAGAAGGGTAATTAAAATGGCTAAGAGGTTGGCAATCCAAAGAGAAATAGCTAAGTTTAAAAATTTGTCTAAAGATATCTGGAAGATTATCAATCAGCACAGAAATAAAAAGCAAATCGTAAAAGATAAGATTATTCTTAGATCTGGTAACAAAGTTGTGTCTAATCCGTCAGAAATTGTTAATATTTTCGCAGAAGAATTTGGGCGGAAATTCAGTCATGCACAAGATTACTCGCAAATGGCAATTACCTTCCTACAAAAAAATACTAGTAGAGTCGAAAACCAGATTATATGGGATGCAGTCACATCTGATGAAATTTTCAAATTGGTTGCCCACATGGAAAATAAATCCTCATGTGGCTACGATGAACTACCCATATCAGCAATTAAAGAAAATATTGATATTCTTGCAGAGCCTCTAACCATAATGTTTAATGATTGTCTAGAGCAAGGTACTTTTCCAGATCAATTTAAAATAGCCAAGATATTACCTATATATAAAAAGGGAGTCAAGTCAGATCCCTCTATGTATAGGCCCATTTCGTTATTACCGACAGTGTCAAAAATTTTTGAAAAAGTTATAAGAGTTAGGTTGATTAAACATCTGAATTTAAACAAAGTATTACATCATCGACAATTTGGGTATATAAGCGGAGTCGGCACTCAAGACGCCATTGAGTTACTAGTCAGTGACGTTGTAAACCGAATGAACCAGAAAAAGAAAGTGGCAGGACTCTTTTTGGATTTAAGTGCTGCTTTTGATACGGTCAACCATGAACTGCTTCTGAAAAAACTAGATCACTATGGTGTTAGGGGTAACGCGTGGAGATTATTTCAATCATATCTCCAAAATAGAAAAATGTTTGTTCAAATTAATGCAGTAGCTGACAGTAATGGTTTGAATGGAAAATATTGTTGTGAGGAAACATTTAAGTCAAAAACGACTCCAATAATAACAGGCGTTCCGCAAGGTTCAATACTCGGCCCTATATTCTTTATTACATTTATTAATGACTTAATACACTTTGTTACAAACATTTCAATGGGAGATATTCAACCAATTATGTTTGCTGATGACACCAATGCTATCATATCAGCAGAAAACATAGACGGCTTGAATTCAAAAGTTAATGAGGCATTACACATTTTTCATAATTGGTTCTCTATAAATAGTCTAAACTTAAACACCAATAAAACTAATATCATGTTGTTTCGTTCAACGGCCAATAATAATGACAAACTAAATTGTGTTTTAAATGGTGAAGTAGTAAATACTGTAACAAGTACTAAATTTCTGGGAGTCCACGTGGATGAGTATCTGAACTGGAAAAACGAACTCACAAGTTTGGACAGTGCAATCAGTTCTGCTTGTTATGTGCTAAGAAGTCTGAGGGATGAAGTTGGCATTAAATATTTAAAAATGGTATATTATGCTTTGATTGAATCCAAATTAAGATATAGCATATTATTCTGGGGAGGTAGTTACAATTATAACATTTCCAGAGCTTTCATTTTACAAAAAAGGGCTATCAGAACAATTGTAGGTATAAAACAAGACGTATCTTGTAGACCGCATTTTGTGAAGCTCGAAATTTTAACGGTGCCGAGTCTATACATACTAGTCTTGTTAACAAATTTTGCAAAATGCGTTCATAACTACGAAACCGATGAAGAACGCCAACTAAGGGAAAACACACGTAGAAAAGATTTTCAGTGCAAAAATATATCTCGCCTGAATATAGTAAAGCATAGCAGTTATTATAATGCTATCAAAATGTTTAATAGGTTACCCATTGGTTTGAAGAGCTTGCTATATAAACGTAATTTTAAATGCAAACTTAGAATGTTTTTACTGGAAGGGTGTTTATATTCTCTCGATGACATGCAAAAGTGTACTTATCGTGACGAGGAAAAACATTAATTATTACAATAATTTTTATTTTATTTTTTATCATAATTATTTAATTCATTAAGTATTATTATTAGATATATACCTATTTTCTTTTGACATTGTTACATTATTATTTTACCATATGCTTATATTCAATTCTAAATTTTTTTTGTTGACCACTGTATTATTTTATTATATTTTCTTGACTTGTATGTTTGTAATGGTGTGCTAATTATTTGATTTGTATTTTTTTTTATGATGTCATGGCATTGGAATATTATTATTAAGTTTACCTCTATTCCTTAAAGTATGTATTATGTATTTAAACACAATGTAAAAATTGTTCATGAATAAAAGTTTTGAAAGTTTTGAAAGCTTTTGTTAGGCATGCATGGGCCTCCGTTGTCTTATTTTTGTATTTTGCGTCGCTGTTTGGAGAACAGGTAGTTTTTAGCTGACCGGCCGACTCTGGTCCCTTCTGGGATAATTTCGGCGCAGCCGTTTTTCGCTTTGGCTCCCTGTTTTCTGGCGTTTGGCTTTTTGTCTCAGGGGTTTTCTGAATGTTTTGGGTATTTTGGGGGCCGGTTTTCCCAGACTCCCATTCCCCTACACTTTTTCGGACGGTCACACCCTTAATCTCTACTCGCTTTGAGGGGCCTGCCCTCTCGTCACTTTTAATTGGCGGTGAGCTTACTCTTTCTTCCGTCCGCGTCTTCATTGGGGTCCTGATTCCAGGCATCATTTTGGTAGGAGGGACACGTCAATTTAATAATAAACTAAAAATAAGAACCAGATACTACACTATTTGTATAATAACACCATATAGTAGTAATATGTGTATAAATTTAATAAAAATAAAAATAAAATTTTACCTAGACTAACAATAATATAAAAATAACAACAGTACAGTAAATTCGGCAAAGAAACTAAAAAATAGTGACTCTGCGGTCGGTAAAGAGTTAAAAATAGGGTGAATCAACACCTTTTGTCGGTTGTTGTTTGACGGTGTTGTCCGTCTATCGAATTTCGAAAAATATTTTCGATTTTTAGTGTCTAAGAATTTTTTTTACAAACGTCTCTACCTGATGTAGAGGTCACACAGTTCAGTGCTATTAGTATTTACACGCAGGGTCACTTGACCATGTGTTTGGAAAAAACCCCAGCTCGATACGGCCACCCGTTCTCTAGATATTTGATATCTAAGACTTCCAAAATGGCGTCCAAAATGGCGGACGGAGATTTAATTTTGCTGTAACTTAGTCAGTTTGTGGCGTATAAAGTCCGGGTTTCTTCCAACAGTTTTGGCTCGTCCTCCTCTTCCCGTTTTAAGTGAAAAACGAGGTCGAAAAATTTAGCTCTACAATCGTAGAGCCAATGGTACCAACGTGTAGGTTTTGTCCTCCTGATTACGAAAACCCCAAACACGTGCAAATTCCGTCAAGAAATGACCAAGTTATAGGCGTTTTTGTAAAACCAAGATGGCGCCCAAAATGGCGGACGAAAAATTTAAATTGCTCTAACTTGGTCAGTTCTTGGCGTATGAAGACCGGGTTTTCTCCAGCAGGTTTGGCTCGTCCCCCTCTACCCGTTTCTAATAAAAAACACTGTCAAAAATTTTG
Organism: Herminia tarsipennalis; assembly: GCA_945859575.2. NCBI lineage: Eukaryota > Metazoa > Arthropoda > Insecta > Lepidoptera > Erebidae > Herminia > Herminia tarsipennalis. Next base: position 34,556 of record CAMAOI020000018.1, read on the forward strand.
GCTCTCCAATTGTAGAGCCACTAGCGTCAAAGTGTGGGGCTTGTCCTCCCGATTCCAAAAACCCCAAACACGGGCCAATTCCGTCCAGGAATGTCTAAGTTACAGGCGCCCAAGTAAAAACCAAGATGGCGGCTAAAAACTTTGAGCTCCTATATCTCAGCCCCCAGTGGTCCGAATTGCCCCGTGTTTGGTATTGTTGTAATGGGCTCGTCGTGATCTTGCCCGCGCGATGGTCAAAAGGGGGGGGTTACTTTAAAGGGGGGTAACCTTTTCTTAAAAAATCTATAACTAAGAGCGCGAAAATGGCGCGCGGTCTAAACAACTTAAAATCTATTTCTGGGTCTATAATTCTAATTTTAACAACTTAAAAACTATATGTACACGATCTGGTTTCCGAGATATATACAATTGAAATTTCCTAAATTTAAAAAGTCAATAACTCCTGTTCTGGTACACCAAAAATTCTGCTTTAAGCGGCTCCCGGCTGCTTTCTACGCCCTCCACCTAGATCCAGGGTCGGCTCCAGCCGGACGCTTCGGATCATCAACTTGATGACCGCATGGTTTTTAGTTTTTGGGGTATAACTCACTTGTTTTTGGTCGAAAAAATCAAAATAAGGTGTCTATAGATAGCACTCACCAAGTGGCGTCTTATCACAATTTCAAAACTAGGGGTCCCGCAGCTAAAACTCGCGGCGCACGCACTTTTAGTTGAAAACTTTGCACCACATAACCTCAAAAAACACTTTTTTGAATGTAACTTTTTACACAAATGCGTCCGGGTGAATTTTCTTTTTGTGTTTGATGCGCGGCGCGGAGGCGGATCTTTTGGTATATCGCACGGCACTGTACTCGCGAAAAAACCCACGATTTTGAATTTTATAAGACGGAGCTTTACGAAAAAGCAGCGTGTTCGGGCGCGTCTAGACCCAGACTGGTTAGGTTAGGTTAGGTTAGGTTAGGTTAGGTTAGGTTAGGTTTTTTTTTTTTTTTTTTTTAAAGATCAGTTTGGCCTCAGACATGGGAAAGGTCTGAGTCTTTTTATTTCCTTGTTTCATTTTAACTTCGTGATATATTAAATTTGTTTGCTATTTAATTTATTATTTTATTTATTTTTGTCTATTAATTTATTTGCTATTTTTATGCAATACTTTAAGAAAGGTGTCCTGATTTCGTCTATTTTCATTATATTTTTCAAATTGTTTATTTCCACTAATGTCCCTGTCATCATCTCTAGATCCATCCGCTCTTTGCCGAATATTGGGCATTCAGTTAATGCGTGTAGGATGCCTTCGTTTTTCGTTGGGTCACAGGGGCATGATGGGCTTGCCTTGCAGTGGAATCGGTGAAGGTATTCCGAGAAGCCACCGTGACCAGTAAGGACCTGAGTCACTATTTTCGTTATGCCGACTTTTTTGGTTATGCGGTAGGCTTCAACTGCATCCGGCAGGAAGGTTTTTGTGACTGCGGCTGTCTGCTCTGCGGAGTATCTCCGATTCCATTCGCAAATCGAGTCAGTCCGAATCTGATGCTTCACGAATGAAACCGGGCATTGGTCGTACTGGGGCTTCACCTTAAGATGAAGTGCGGCGTCTTTGGCGAGCGAGTCCGCGCGTTCGTTGCCTTCCAATCCTTCGTGTGCTTTTACCCAAAATAGGTTTATTATTTTGGTGGTTTTTAATGTCTGTAGGTTTTTATATATTTTACAAGCTAGGTTGTGAAGGGAACGTCCGCCGGCTATGGTGTCTAGGGCTGCCCTTGAATCGCTGTAAATGTGGACTCTAGACGCATCGCTACTTCTGGCTATTTCAGTAGCTTTACAGATTGCCAGTAGCTCTGCCTGGTAGACGGAGCAGAAGGGCTCTAATTTCAGTTTTACGGACTTATTTTCTACGCCTTCTTTCCATATAGAGAGCGCTGCACCAACTTTCCCTTCGATCTTACTCCCGTCTGTAAATATGTCGATCCCCTTATCAATTTCTTCAGCCAGCTCTGCTGCGTCCGCCAGACAGCGATAGGGCCACACTGTTTGTTTAGCCGGATGCACCATATGCGTATGCTCAATAGGTGTTTCTATTTCTCTGTCTCCTATCACTCGCTGGGAGTACCCCTTCTTTATTTCAAAAAGAGAGGCCGTTTCCCTGACTCTAATGTCGAGTGGAAGCAGCCCAGCGAGTATTAGGGTCGAGTTTAGTGATACGGTTCTATACGCCTTGGTAATTTTCCGGGTGAAGCCCCGTTGTGTAGCGTTTAGCAGCCGCACTGCAGATTGCTTTTTGCTCGCCGGTGCCCACGCACATGCCGCATACTTGATAATGGGCTCGATAACTGCCGTGTAGATCGTTCTGGTCACCTCGGGGTTCAATCCCCAGCTAACTTTGGCGGCTCTTTCCAGTTGTTTGTAAATAACTGTGGCCCTACGACAGACATTGGACATATGGCTGTTAAATGTCAGTTTGTTGTCTATCGTAAGGCCGAGAATCTTGATTTCTGGACACATTTCGATGTCGATCCCACCCATGGTCAGGACCGGGGAGTCAAATTTCAATTTCCTGGTGATGATCATGGATTTGGTTTTTTGCGGCGCAAATTTTAGTTTGTTTTTTACTCCCCAGTCCCGAACAGCGGCAAGCGCGGCATTAGCCCGCATCTGGATGTCCAGTGCGCTATGCCCCGAGAAGACCAGAACGACATCATCTGCAAAGGCTTGACAGTAGTAACCCTCTCTCTCCAGGTCTTTCAATAGAGGGTCCAGTAGCAGATTCCAGAACACCGGACCCCCCACCGACCCCTGAACACATCCCTTATCAGTCTCCTTGGCGTATTCTCCTCCAGCATACCTCACTCGTACCTTACGATTGGTCAGGTAACTATCTACCAATCTCCTGAGGTTCATCGGGCAGCCGGTGTCGGCAAGTTGACACCTCATGGCCGGCCACCATGCGTTGTCAAATGCACCCTCTATGTCCAGTGATACCAGCACGATAAGTTCTTTTTTAATTAGTCTGTCATTAATGTTGTTTATTAGGACATAGAGGGCGTCCTCGGCACCACGTTGAGGTGTAAATCCGTACTGTCTTTTGCTTGAACCCGGCAAGATGTACCACATTACTCTTTTCATTAGGATCTTCTCTAATATCTTTCCAAGTACCGGCAGAAGCCCAATTGGTCGGTACGATTTGGGATGTGTGTAGTCATCCTTGCCGGGTTTCCGCAGTGCCACCACTACCGCTTCCTTCCATGGTGCCGGAAAGCATGACAGTGTTAGGCATTTGTTTATCAGCGACAGGAAGAGTTGTGGGTTGAGACCGATCGCTTGCTTGCATATGTCGGCAGTAAAGCCGTCCGCGCCTGGCGCTTTCTTGGGATTGAAGCTATTTACTGACCACATTAACTCATCCATCGTAAACGGGGGATCATTTGGTTCACCAGATGTCCACCGGTTTATCGTCCTGGCTTTTTCCCTGATCGCGATGTGGTCAGTATTATCCCTATCTTTATCATCTGCTGGAAAGAAGGTGTTTGCCAACAGTTTCGCTGATTCCGCTCCGACAAGCTCTCCGCCATTTGCAACCAAGGTGCATTCTTCTTCCCTCTTTGATGTTCGGCCTATAACTCTATATATCCCTTCCCACATATTTTCTCTATCCTGTCGCTCACAAAACTTCTTCCAACTGTTTGTTTGTGCCCGTTGTACCTCCTGCTGATAACGTTCTTTTTGTTCCAGGTACTGTTTTACAACGTTCTCGCGTCTTATCTGTGCTGCGCAAGATATTCGTCTCTTCATCCTCATCAATTTTTTCCTTTCTTGTGTTAGGTTTTCATTCCACCATGCGTATCCCGTTCGACCCTTGTTGTTTTTTGCCGGTATAGTTTCCCTACTTGTCTTTGTCAGTCCGTCTGTAAATTTGGCAATTGCTTCCTCTAAACTTCCAACACAATTTATCCTTTCTATTTCCATCTCTGTTAATCCACTTTCCGTCCAAGCTTGGACCAGTTTCTTACGAAACTGGTTCCAGTTGGCCTTCTTCGTATTATATATTCTTGTCGTACTCTTAACATCTGACCCTCCCTCTTTTCCTATACAAAGATCGAACAGGATCGCATTGTGGTCTGAGGTTGTCGTTTCTCGAGAGATCCTCCAATTCCTTATCTTGCACAGCATGTCTGTCGAGCACGTGGTGATGTCCACACAGCTAGTGTAGAGTTTACCGCCCCTTACGGTTTCAAAAGTCGGTGTGTTACCCTGATTCAGGATATGAAGTCCCAGGTCATCCAAGAAGCCCGTCATTACTTCCCCTCTCTCATCCTCTCTCCTGCTTCCCCACCATGCACTCCACGCATTCACATCTCCTCCCAATATAATGTTCCTAGTTTTAAGTCCCTCCATTACCATCTTTATTCGGCTCAGGTACGGTTCAATGGGTTTGTCACCTTCCAAATATACAGAGATCACTCCTATCTCCCATGCTTTTGTCCTTATCTTTACCGCTGCTATATTTTGGGTTATTAGCGTCGGACATATGGTGACATCGAGGCTCGGATCAAAAATTATAATTGCAGCTTTATTTGGGGATTCTTTCATTGCGGCGTGTTGGAATACTCTGGCGCCTGTGCAGTTCCCTAACCTCCCAGTAGCTCCCACGTATGGTTCCTGCACTAACGCCATTGCAGCCTTCCCTTCCACTGCTGTGACGATGAGCTCTTGTGTCGCCAGTTTGCTCCTCTGTAAATTAGCCTGTAGTATCCGACGGCTTTCCCCCGGGACAACCTTAGCAGTACGCTACTGAGGCCCGCGCCAGTCCATCCCATCTCTCACGAACTGGACATTCCTTGGCGAAGGCATTGTGCTTGGTGTTGTGCAACTTCGCATGTCTACAGTTGCAGCATGAGGGTTCTGCACCGGCGAGCCATTCAGCGCACGCGCTTTTCAGGTGCGGACCCCCACAGTGGCTACACAGATCCGCTGTTTCCTTGCAGAATCGCCTGCCATGGCCATACCCTAGGCATCTGGTGCACTGGACTAGGGGCGTCTGGTCTTCCACTGTTACCCTTTGCAGGTCGATTCGGAGTTTCTTTATATCGACCGCCCTCCGCCAGATGGCAGGCGAGACGCTAAGAACTATATGGCCATTGTGGGGGTTTCGCGCTCGTCTGCGGTACTTGACTGACAAGCGATTCTCTTCCTCATCGAGGCCATGAAAGACCTCCCGGTTCTGGTTTCTGAGAGCTTTCAGAACTTCCTCATCAGTGTGCACACACAGCACGTCTCTCAGGATCAGAAACGGGTCTTTGTTTTTCATTTCCTCGACGACGAGGTTCTCTCCAGCTTTTTGAAGGCGCTCCACTATTTTCCTTCTTTCGTCCTCTGTTCTACATCCCATAATTATTTTTCTATCTTTTGCTTTCCGCACCCTATCCACTTTTATCCAGCCCTCCTTGGCATCCACTGTTTTCCTTACTTTTTCAAGTATTTCCTCTCCAGTCTCATCTTCCACCGTCGAGGACACAACTACCGAATGCAGCGCGGTACGTTCCGCATCAGGGCTATGGGTTTTGTTAGTCGCCACTGCATTCGCGTAGGTGTTTAGTGGTTGCTTTTTGAGCATAACGTTTAAAATTACTGTTTCCTCATTACATTCTCTTAGTAATCTAGCATGTTCTTTGAGCATGTCCTGGAAGTCTCTTTTTTTCCTTTTCCCATTCCTTTTCGGTTTCCTCTTTTCCAAGTTTATTCTCCTTTCCTTTTGCGGTTTCAGAATCTGGCTTTTTATTTCCTTCTTTGGCCTTGTACACCTTTCCGTCCTCGGAGTCCTTCACCAGCTGGTACAACCGGCTTATCACTTCCATGACAGCTTCTTTGATTTCACCCTTTATGTTTCGTGAATTATTTAGATGGAGTTTGCCCTTGGCTGCCAAGGCTTTCGCCTCAAGGGCTCTACTAATATGTGTTGGCTTGGGTGATGTTGAGATAGTCAGTTGTACCGCTGGTTTGACTAACGTAGACGAATTTTCCTTTTTTGTTTTTTCAGGGACCTTCGGCGCTGGCGCTACGGCAGTAGGCTTTGACGCGTTGGATGAAGAAGGCTCAAGTCTGGCTTCAATTTCGCCGATACTACGACGAACCTGAGTTACGGATGCGGATGCGGATGCGGATGGATTGCCGGGGTCAGTGGTAAGTGTTTTACTTGTTTTTAACGGGCTTTTCTCCTTTTGTAGGTATTTATCATTATTTGGTGTCCTGTGGCCAAACATCTTACTAACTAGTTTTCCAAATCAAAATAATATAATTAAAGAATAGAAGGTATTAATTGCAATAACCAATAAGTTATTCTACGTATATAGGCCCAATAAGGCAATAAATAAGCCCAATAAGGCAGTATATATAACAAACACAAAAACAAAACAAAGATTTTAATCGCTTGAGAACAAGCGGTATTTGTCGTCCTTCTCTTTGTCAGGTCCACGGAGCGGAGTCAAAATATTGTAACGTTAAATCCTGATATGCGTTGTTACGTTGAAACCAGTCGACGTAGGTCAACAATATTTAAAAATAAATAAAAAATAAAATAATTAATTGTTACCAAAATGTACGGCTAAACCGAACCGAGTTGATGTACCCAAGCAAAAACAGGGTGGGTGGGAGGGCGATTTTTTGATTTCCAGGTGGCGGAGGAAGACAAACGAGGTGTCCAGAGATGCGTCTCGCCGAGTGCTACAGGATGACGTTTAGAACGGGATCAGTGTTGGTAGAAAAAATTAAAAAAATCTTCAAAAAACCGAAAAAATCCCTCTTTTTTGAAGGTTCTTCCACTATTTTCCGGGGAAAACGTCAATTATAAGCGACCAGGGATCAAGGGTAGGTTAGGTTAGGTTAGGTTAGGTTAGGTTAGGTTAGGTTAGGTTAGGTTAGGTTAGGTTAGGTTAGGTTAGGTTAGGTTAGGTTAGGTTAGGTTAGGTTAGGTTGGGGTGCTAAGTGCCGGAAAACCTCCTCGTGGTGCACCCTGGGCAACGTGTGCCGGTGGATTCGCGGCGTTTCGCGAAACCACCGTCACACGGCTAATGTTCTGGCAAAGTAGGGGGTGGCCCATCCCTGGGCTGCCCGGAGGACGGGCTTGACGTGCACTCACACTGCCGTCGAGCGGGCGGAGAGATCTTCTTTCTGCCACCGTCGGAATATCGTAATCCCTAGTAGGAGTGTCGTAGACATGTCTTACGGCTTTGAACGGGAACGAGGGTCTTGGCTTGGTCGCCTGGGCCGCGAGGATGACAACCTCTATAAAAAATCCCCGAATCCTGTGTTGCGGAGCGTGACCAGAGGATGCATGGCCGATGGGATGTTCGGTTCCAAGCGCTACCCCCAGCTGGGGCACCTGCGGACCCCCCAGTTGGGATACAAATTTACGCTTACCCGGGTACAGGGGGCACTGCCCGGGTGGACCTTTATTTCCCCCATACTCGTGGGATTCAATATGGATACAAATAAACTGAGAAACATATTTAATAAGAGGAGCGTAGCGCTCCCTGAGAAGGAGAAGGAGAAGGAGAAGGAGAAAGAGGTGGAGGACGTACAGCGAAGGAGCGCGGGCAGTTTGCCCCAAGAAGCGGCCAATTCCGGCCGGCTGATCGATTCCAGGACTTCAGTGACCTCTGCGTCGCTGGAGAGTTTGTTGTGCTCGGGCCGGTTCGGCTCGGAATCCTCGCTCAGCTCAGCAGTGAGCGATATGGACCAGTTGGTGGGTGGTTCAAGCATCGGTCCTGATGCGCTGTCGGCTGATGAGTGCCGCGCTCGACAGCCGAAGCGCGGTGCTTCTCCTGGAGACGGTGAGAACCGGACCAGGAAGGTTCACTCTTCCCAACGAGGGGGCTCTGTGTCTAGATTTGCTCGGCCGCAGACACCCCCTGCAAAGACGGCTGCTAAAATCACGCCGGCCGCAACAACAAGTGGCGTGTTTTCTAGGCGGGAGGCTTACAACCGAGGCCGCACAGAAGGAGAGTTAGTCGCTGAGGACCAAGTCCAGCAACTAATGGACGGGCTCCACTCGTCGGGAGGGGTAATTGCCCCGAAAACCGTGACAGAGCTCGTGGAATCGGCGACTGCTTCAATAGCGGTCATTGCGAAGGTGGCAGCCAAATCTAAGAATCTGAAGGGCACCTTTGCAATAGGCTTGAAGGAGTCAGCCTCCGTCCTTAAGGAGGTGGTGGACACGTTCTCCGATCGTTGCGTGGAGTTGCGGGCCAACAGCTCCCGCTTAGAGGCCGAAGTTAGGGCGCTCCGCGCCGAGATTACGCAGTTGCGGGCCGAATTTCAATCGGTCAAGGCCGTCGGTTCTGTCCCGGCCAGGGTGGACGCTGTGCCAACAGGTTCCGTCCTGAATGTGCCAGCCCAAGCCAGAGAGCTGTCGCCTAGCGATTCCTTCACGGAGGCGCAAATGCGACAGCTCACTATCCTATTCGGGAGCCTCATGAACGCGCACCTTGAGGGCATCAAGGCGCGTCTGCCCCCGGAGCCGAGCTGTCGGCCGCCGCTCGCAGTGCCCAAGCCGAAGCCTCCTCAGGGGCCACCAATGGGGCCGCCACTACCCCGTACAGGGGGACGGGCCGGGTCTTTTGCAGCAGCGGCTGCCTCAAGACCGGTTGACCAAGGTGTGCGGCCGCGGAGGGGAGTTTCCAAACCCCCGCCGCAGCGTGCGCCGAGAGGAGCCGTAGTGGATGCTTCATGCGCCACAGCGGCTCAGGTCCATCGCCCGGCGCCTGCGCCTGCTCCCGCCACCGCCACCTCTCCTGAGGAATGGCAAACGGCGGGGAGCAAGAAATCGCAGCGCCGGAAGAAACAGATAGCCGCTGCGCCCTCTGCGCAGGAAGTCGCTGCCGCCCCCTCTTCGCAGGAGGCCGCTCTGCTTAAAAGAGGCAAGAAGAGGCCGAAGCTGTCTCCGCCGAAAACGGCCGCCGTCCTTGTGACGGTGTCGCCAGAGGCGGAGAGTAGAGGCGTTACCTACGCCAGCCTCTTTAGCAATGCGAAGGCCGCTCTCTTAGCGGCTGGGGGCGTAGAGGTGAGGTTCCGCCGCTCACAGACCGGGGCCCGGCTTCTTGAAGTTCCAGGGGCGGAGGGCGCTAAAAAGGCCGACCTAGTGGCGGAAACGCTCCGGCGTCTCGCGGGTGGCGAGGAAGGCGTGAGAGTCGCCAGGCCGATGAAGTGCGCGGAGTTGCGCATCTCTGGCCTGGACGACTCCGTGACGTCTGAGGAGGTCCGGGAGGCAATAGAGCAGAAGGCTCAGTGCTCTCCCGGAACCGTGAAGGTCGGCGCGATCCGCCCCGGCCCCGGCGGAGTTGGTGCGGCGTGGGCGCGGTGCCCCGTCGCCGCGGCCAAAGTTTTGGCAGAGGTGGGGCGGCTCCTCGTAGGTGTCTCTGCCGCGAGGATCACCATCCTCGAGGCGAGGCCCGCGAGGTGCTACAGGTGCATGGGCGCAGGGCACCTGCGCCCTCAATGTACCAGCAGCCTAGACTGCAGCGGACTCTGTTTCCGCTGCGGTCAACCGGGGCATACGGCAGCGGCGTGTTCTGCCGCTCCCCACTGCCCCGTGTGCGCGGCGGGCAACCAGCCCGCCGACCACATGATGGGAAGGGCAGGCTGCAAGCCCCCGAAGGCTGCAAAGCCCCCAAAGGCTGTCAAGCCGCCCTCGGGGACGGGCCGAGCTGCGGCCAACCCCAGCACCCAGGCTCCGGTGCGGATGGAGGAGGGTGAAGACGAGGCGCCCTCTCAAGCCTCTCCACCCTCCACCTAACGGACTCCCTTAGACGTGCTCGCTCCTCGCCCCTGTCGTCAGTGACAGGGGTACCGGATGCGTTGCGCGATTGGGGGTCCAGGACGCGGTCGCATCCTCCTGCGGGAACTTCATCTCGTGGGGGGAGGTGGCGGGGCTAGTCTGCCCCGTCGCCGGCGAACCGGGCGACGTCGAGGCGCAGTCGCGCGTGACGTCGCTTGGTGGGGCTGCGGGCGTGATGGACGGGGAAGTTTCCCACGCTCGCGGCCTTCCGCGATGGCGGCGTTCTGTGTGTACCCAGGACGCCGCAGGAGCAGGAATGCCCGATAGGGCTATGCCGCTGGGTGGGTCCGCCGAAGAATAGCAAATTCCGGCGGCCTATCCGTGTGAAGGCGGCGAGTCGGTACACGGCCGATTTTTTAGTGGGGGCAGGTCCCACACTACCTCCAGCGTCTGCCCCGGGTGCTGGAGGTGTGCGTTAGGCATTTTTTTACGGCCATAAAAAAAAAAAAAAAAAAAAAAAAAAAAAAAAAAAAAAAAAAAAAAAAAAAAGGTTAGGTTAGGTTAGGTTAGGTTAGGTTAGGTTAGGTTGGGGTGCTAAGTGCCGGAAAACCTCCTCGTGGTGCACCCTGGGCAACGTGTGCCGGTCGATTCGCGGCTTTTCGCGAAACCACCGACACACGGCTAATGTTCTGGCAGAGTAGGGGGCGGCCCATTTCTGGGCTGCCCGGAGGACGGGCTTGACGTGCACTCACACTGCCGTCGAGCGGGCGGGGAGATCTTCTTTCTGCCACCGTCGGATATCGTAATCCCGATTAGGAGTGTCGTGGCCACGTCTCACGGCTCCGAGCGGGGGCGAGGGTCTTGGCTTGGTCGCCTGGGCTGCGAGGATGACAACCTCTATAAAAAATCCCCGAATCCTGTGTTGCGGAGCGTGACCAGAGGATGCATGGCCGATGGGATGTTCGGTTCCAAGCGCTACCCCCAGCTGGGGCACCTGCGGACCCCCCAGTTGGGATACAAATTTACGCTTACCCGGGTACAGGGGGCACTGCCCGGGTGGACCTTTATTTCCCCCATACTCGTGGGACTCAAATGGCTGAATCAAATAAAAATAACGATGATGGAAGAAGGAGCTTAAGGCTTCTGGAGAAAGAAAAGGAGAAAGAAGACAATGTACTTCGAAGGAGTAGTGAGCGGTTTGGCGGATCAGTATCATCCGTAGGATCCGAGTCGCTGGACAGCTTACTCCAATCAGGAAGGTTCGGCTCCGAATCTTCTGTAAATAGCGATCTGGACGTGGATAGGTCCGGTGCAACAACATCTGTAGACGGATGTCGAGCTTTACAAAAAAAGCGCAGCGCATCACCGGGTGATGAAAATGACCCTCCGGAGTTGGTTTTTAAGGCCCCCAGGAAGGTCCGCCCCTCCCAAAGAGGGGGATCAGCGGCGGGAACACGTGCTAGCACACCGTCGTCCCGCCCACAAACACCTGCTGGAACGACGTCAGCGGACAACACCCAAGCTCGAACGTCGTCATCCGTTTTCAGCAGACGGGACGCATATGCTCGTACCCGTACAGAGGGAGAGTTGGTCGCGGAGGACCAAATCGATCAGCTCCTGGAGGGACTAAGATCTTCGGGAGGGGGTAACGCCCCGAGAACCGGTTCGGAACTTGTCCGAGCGGCGGCGGACTCAGTGTCAGTGATTGTGAAGGTTGCTACAAAAAGTAAGAACCTTAAGGGCACCTTCGCAAAGGGCCTTAGAGAATCCGCCCAGATACTAAGGGAGGTAGTGAACGGGCTTTTTGAACGCGCCGCCGTTGCTGAGGCGGAATCCGAAAGGTTGCGAGCTAGTTGCGTTCGCTTTGAAAAGGAACTGGGAGAGCTACGCGCTGAGGTCGCTCAGCTGCGGTCCGACTCTGTGGTGATGGGGACCGACTCTATCCCCGCTCAAGTCAATTCTTTGGCCGGTTCTGTCCCGGTCGGGTCGGCAGCGAGGTCCGCCATAGGAGAAGACCAGCCCTGCGTGTTTTCGGACGCGCAGCTTAGGCAACTGACGGTGGTCGTCGGGGGCCTGATGGATGCGCGCCTTGAAGGCATCAAGGCGCGTCTGCCCCCTGAGCCGAGCTGTCGGCCGCCGCTCGCATCGTCGAGGCCGAAGGTCCCTCAAGGGCCATCGCAGGCACCTTCGGTGCCTCTACCCCGTACAGGGGGACGCGCCGGGACCCTTGCTGCCGTTGTTGCCTCAGGACCGACAGGCCGAGGAACGCCACGGGACGGTGTGCGGCCAAAGGGTGGAGATCCCCATCCCGTGCCGCAGCGTGCGCCAAAGAGGGCACCACGTGCTGCCGTGGCGGGCGCCTCAAACGCCCCAACGGCTCAAGTCCGTCTTCCGGTGTCAGCGTCTGCACCCGCCACTGGCCCCTCTGGTGAGGAATGGCAGGTGGCGGAGAGCAAGGGATCGCGCCGGAAGAAGAAGAGGGCTGCTATCGCCGCTTCCGTGCAGGCTGCGGCCCCGGCAAGGGAGAAAGTTAGGCGGAGGCCAAAATTAACTCCGCCGAAAACGGCCGCCGTCCTTGTGACGGTGTCGCCGGAGGCGGCAAGTAGAGGGGTCACCTACGCCAGCCTATTTAGCGGCGCAAAGTCTGCCCTTCTAGCTGCTGGTGGCGTAGAAGTGAGCTTCCGCCGCTCACAAACCGGGGCCCGGCTCCTTGAGGTTCCAGGGGCAGAGGGCGCGAAGAAGGCCGACCTCGTGGCGGAAACGCTCAGGCGTCTCGCTGGAGGCGAAGAAGGCGTCCGGGTCTCTAGGCCAATGAAGTGCGCAGAGTTGCGCATCTCTGGCCTGGATGACTCAGTGTCGTCTGAGGAGGTCCGGGAGGCGATAGAGCGGAAGGCTCAATGCTCTCCCGGAACCGTGAGGGTCGGCGCGATCCGCCCTGGCCCCGGAGGAGTTGGTGCGGCGTGGGCGCGTTGCCCCGTTGCTGCGGCCAAAATTTTGGCAGAGGCAGGCCGGCTCCTCGTGGGTTTCTCCGCCGCGAGGATCACCATCCTCGAGGCGAGGCCCGCGAGGTGCTACCGGTGCATGGGCGCGGGGCATCTTCGTCCCCAATGCACCAGTAGTTTTGACTGCAGCGGAATTTGTTTCCGCTGTGGTCAACCGGGGCATGCGGCAGCGGCGTGTGATGCCGCTCCCCACTGCCCTGTGTGCGCGGCGGGCAATCAGCCCGCCAACCATATGATGGGGAGGGCGGGCTGTAAGCCTCCCAAGGCCGCAAAGCCGCCTGCGGGGACTGGCCGAGCTCCTCGCGCCCAGGCTCCGGTGCGGATGGAGGAGGGTGGGGACGAGGCGCCTTCCCGTGCCCCTGCACCCTCCACCTAAAAGGACTCTCTTAGCCGTGCTCGCTCCTCGCCCCTGTCGTCAGTGATAGGGGTACCGGATGCGTTGCGCGGTAGGGGGTCCAGGACGCGGTCGCACCCTCCTGCGGGAACTCCATCTCGTGGGGGGAGGCGGCGGGGATAGTCTGCCCCGTCGCCGGCGAACCGGGCGACGTCGAGGCGCATTCGCGCGTGACGTCGTTTGGTGGGGCTGTGGGCGTGATGGACGGGGAAGTTTCCCACGCTCGCGGCCTTTCGCGATGGCGGCGTTCTGTGTGTACCCAGGACGCCGCAGGAGCAGGAATGCCCGATGGGGCTATGCCGCTGGGTGGGTCCGCCGAAGAATAGCAAATTCCGGCGGCCTATCCGTGTGAAGGCGGCGAGTCGGTACACGGCCGATTTTTTAGTGGGGGCAGGTCCCACACTACCTCCAGCGTCTGCCCCGGGTGCTGGAGGTGTGCGTTAGGCATTTTTTACGGCCATAAAAAAAAAAAAAAAAAAAAAAAAAAAAAAAAAAAAAAAAAAAGGTTAGGTTAGGTTAGGTTAGGTTAGGTTGGGGTGCTAAGTGCCGGAAAACCTTCTCGTGGTGCACCCTGGGCAACGTGTGCCGGTGGATTCGCGGCGTTTCGCGAAACCACCGTCACACGGCTAATGTTCTGGCAGAGTAGGGGGTGGCCCATTCCTGGGCTGTCCGGAGGACGGGCTTGACGTGCACTCACACTGCCGTCGAGCGGGCAGGGAGATCTTCTTTCTGCCACCGTCGGATATCGTAATCCCTAGTAGGAGTGTCGTAGACATGTCTTACGGCTTTGAACGGGAACGAGGGTCTTGGCTTGGTCGCCTGGGCCGCGAGGATGACAATCTCTATAAAAAATCCCCGAATCCTGTGTTGCGGAGCGTGACCAGAGGATGCATGGCCGATGGGATGTTCGGTTCCAAGCGCTACCCCCAGCTGGGGCACCTGCGGACCCCCCAGTTGGGATACAAATTTACGCTTACCCGGGTACAGGGGGCACTGCCCGGGTGGACCTTTATTTCCCCCATACTCGTGGGAATAAGAATGGATGAAAATAAACTGAAAAATATTTTTAATAGGAGAAGGAGCCCAAGGCTCGTAGAAAAAGATGCGGTTGCTGATAAAGAAGTAGAGGACGCAGCAAGGAGTGGGGGCAATTTGCCCCGAGAAGTGGCGGAGTCCGGCCTTTTGAGCGGTTCCAGAGCCTCAGTGACGTCTGCGTCACTGGATAGTCTGTTGCGTTCTGGCCGGTTCGGCTCAGAATCCTCGCTAAGCTCAGCGCTTAGCGATATGGACCAGTTGGTGGATGAGTGCCGCGCTCGGCAGCAGAAGCGTGGAGCCTCTCCCGGAGACGGTGAGAACCTTCCTGAGGTTGACCTTGATGTCCCTAGGAAGGTTCACTCCTCCCAAAGAGGGGGATCTGTGGCTAGGTTTGCTCGGCCGCAGACACCCCCTGCAAAGACGGCTGCCAATGTGACACCGGGCGTGTTTTCCAGGCGGGAGGCCTATAATAGAGGCCGAACGGAGGGTGAAATAGTCGCTGAGGAGCAAGTACAGCAGCTCTTGGGTGAGCTTCACCCGTCGCAGGGAGTTAGCTCCTCGAAGACCATGGAGGAGCTCATGGAATCGGCTGCCACCTCTGTGAAGGTCATCGCGAACGTGGCTCAAAAGAGCAAGAACCTTAAGGGCACCTTCGCCAAGGGCCTGAAGGCGTCGGCCTCGACATTGAAGGAGGTGGTGGAGGCGCTGTTTGAGCGCTTCACTGCCAACGAGGTGGAGACTCAGAGGTTGCGGGCCGACAACTCCCGCCTGGAGGAAGAGTTAAAGGCGCTTCGCGCCGAAATAACTGTATTGCGTGCCGACTTTGGATCGGGTAGAGCCGGTTCTGCCCCGGCCTTGGTCAGTGCTGTGCCGGCCGGTTCTGTCCCGGCTCATAGGGGAGAGGGCCCATCTGTCGACTCCTTTACGGAGACGCAGATGAGGCAACTCTCACTCCTTATCGGGGGTCTTATTGACGCGCGCCTTGAAGGCGTCAAGGCGCGCCTGCCCCCGGAACCGAGCTGTCGGCCACCGCTCGCGGCGCCCAAGCCGAAGCCCTCTCAGGGGCCACAAATAGTACACCCGGCGCCACCAACCCGTACAGGGGGACGCGCTGGGCCATTAGACCGAGGTGCACGGCCGCCAGGTGGAGAGTCTAATCTTCCACAGCGTGCGCTGAAAGGAGCACCCCGTGCTGCCGTAGCGGGCGCTTCAAGCGCCCCAACGGCCCAGGTGTGTACCCCGGCGTCAGCGTCTGCCCCCGCCTCTGCCCCCTCTAATGAGGAATGGCGAATGGCGGAGAGTAGGAAATCGCGGCGCCGGCAGAATAAGAAGGCCCCTCCTACCGTTCCTGTGCAGGGGGTTGCCCCGGCAAAGAGGGTTAGGCAAAAGCCAAAGCTATCTCCGCCGAAAACGGCCGCCGTCCTCGTGACGGTGTCGCCGGAGGCGGAGAGTAGAGGCGTCACGTACGCCAGCCTTTTTAGCGGGGCGAAGGCCGCTCTTTTGGCAGCTGGCGGCGTGGAAGTGAGCTTCCGCCGCTCACAAACCGGGGCTCGGCTTCTCGAGGTTTCAGGTACGGAGGGCTCGAAGAAGGCCGATTTCGTGGCGGAGACGCTGAGGCGTCTCGCAGGAGGAGACGACGGTGTAAGGGTCGCCAGGCCGATGAAGTGCGCGGAGTTGCGCGTCTCCGGCTTGGACGACTCTGTCACGTCTGAGGCTGTCCGGGAGGCAATAGAGCAGAAGGCTCAATGCTCTCCCGGAACCGTGAAGGTCGGTGCGATTCGCCCCGGCCCCGGTGGAGTTGGTGCGGCGTGGGTGCGTTGCCCCGTCGCCTCGGCCAAAGTTTTGGCACAGGCAGGCCGGCTCCTCGTGGGTTTCTCTGCCGCGAGGATCACCATCCTCGAGGCGAGGCCCGTGAGGTGCTACCGGTGCATGGGCGCGGGGCACTTGCGCCCTCAATGCACCAGCGGCTTTGACTGCAGCGGACTTTGTTTCCGCTGCGGTCAACCGGGGCATACAGCGGCGGCGTGTTCCGCCGCTCCCTACTGCCCCGTGTGTGCGGCGGGCAATCTGCCCGCCAACCATATGATGGGGAGGGCGGGCTGTAAGCCTCCCAAGGCCGCAAAGCCGCCTGCGGGGACAGGCCGAGCTCCTCGCGCCCAGGCTCCGGTGCGGATGGAGGAGGGTGGGGACGAGGCGCCTTCCCATGCCCCTACACCCTCCACCTAACGGACTCCTTTAGACGTGCTCGCTCCTCGCCCCTGTCGTCAGTGATAGGGGTACCGGATGCGTTGCGCGATAGGGGGTCCAGGACGCGGTCGCACCCTCCTGCGGGAACTTCATCTCGTGGGGGGAGGCGGCGGGGACAGTCTGCCCCGTCGCCAGCGAACCGAGCGACGTCGAGGCGCAGTCGCGCGTGACGTCGTTTGGTGGGGCTGTGGGCGTGATGGACGGGGAAGTTTCCCACGCTCGCGGCCTTTCGCGATGGCGGCGTTCTGTGTGTACCCAGGACGCCGCAGGAGCAGGAATGCCCGATGGGGCTATGCCGCTGGGTAGGCCCGCCGAAGAAATAGCAAATTCCGGCGGCCTATCCGTGTGAAGGCGGCGAGTTGGTACACGGCCGATTTTTTAGTGGGGGCAGGTCCCACACTACCTCCAGCGTCTGCCCCGGGTGCTGGAGGTGTGCGTTAGGCATTTTTTACGGCCATAAAAAAAAAAAAAAAAAAAAAAAAAAAAGGTTAGGTTAGGTTAGGTTAGGTTCGGGGTGCTGTGTGCCGGAAAACCTCCTCGTGGTGCACCCTGGGCAACGTGTGCCGGTGGATTCGCGGCATTTCGCGAAACCACCGTCACACGGCTAATGTTCTGGCGGAGTAGGGGTGACCCGTTTTGGGTCGCCTATTTGGGGCGTTTACTTCATGTGCCCTCTTGATTTGTATTTTTTGTTTGAATTTAATCGTGTTTTTAATTTGTTTAACTTTTATATTTTAATTTGTTTCATATTATTTGGTTTGCAATCACACTTTTATTTTATTTTGATTTTACTCTTTTATATTTACATTTTAATTTACATTGTTTTATTTAACTTTGTTTACCCACTTGAGGGAAATCATGGAGAATCGTGGCGGACTCGGCGTGCAATTTTCTGCCGTACAATCAGGGAAGGTTTTAGGCCCATCCCTGGGCCTTTCGAAGGAAGGGCGAGGGGCGGCGGGTTCACCATCTATTTAAAGATGGTGGACGCGGTCTGATGCAGACCACCGACCGGCCCGACCCGTAACCCTGAATTGACAGGAACGGGAGCCCACTTTTGTGGGCTGCGGGGAAGTAAACCCCTTTAAAAAATACCCTAATCCTACGCTTGTGGTGCCTGGCAATGGGATGAATGGCTGAGGGGATCTCAGTCCCAAGGGCTACCAAGACGAAGGTCTTAAAACTTAAAAAAACATGTCGAAGGTAAATGATTATATATCTACCCAGGAGGGTCCCGAGCGCGCTTCGCTCGGGGAATCCCTCCCGAAGCCAGTCGGCTTCGGCAGCCCCGCGTACTCTGGGGGGGGCAACCAGCGACACACCCGCCCGTTGCCGAGCGGTAAATCCGGCACCGACGAAAGCGCGGAGGTCGCGCTTCAAGAGCAGGCAGTTCGTGTGCCAGCTGTAACGGCGGAGGAGTCCTGTACATCGATGTTGGGATCTCCACTACTTAGCGCTTCCACTAGAAGCTTAAGTCACAGGAGTCGACTCGGCTCAGCGTCCTCCATCAGCAACTTGGAGCTGTTGGGGGACGGGCTCATAGCTGACCAAGCTTCGACAGGAAAGACGAGACGCGCTAGACAGCACCAAAAGCGCCGACGTTCACCCGAAAATGATGCAGGCCTCCCTGAGGTAGACCTTAGAGTGCCTCGAAAAGTTAGGTCCTGTAGTAGAGGAGGTTCAGGGGCAAGAACACGTTCATTGACGCCTTTTTCACGCTCCCAAATACCCGTATCTGTGACGGGTACCAAAGACACAACATCTGCCGTGTTCTCCCAACGGGAGACATACATGCGCAATCGCACAGAGAGGGAGTTGGTCGCAGAGGATCAAGTTGGCCAAATACTGGAAGAGCTCCGCTTGACGGGAGGGGACGATACCCCGAAAACCGCAGCGGACCTAATGGAAACCGCTACTAAATCCGTGGCCGTAATAGTGAATGTGGCCACCAAATCTAAAAATCTAAAAGGCACCTTCGCAAAAGGCCTGAAGGCCTCTGCTTCGGCTCTGAAGGATGTGGTGGAAACACTGGCCCAGCGCGCCATGGTCACGGAAGAGGAAACTGTGCGACTGCGAGTAGATAACGCCAGATTGGAAGCGCAGCTGGGCGAGCTACGCGTCGAGCTCGCACAACTGCGGGCTGACATGCGGTCGATAAGGGCCGGCGCTTCTTCGGCAGCCCCGGCTACTTCGTCGATTGCCTCGCCTCCTTCATCGGCGGGCGTTTCGGTCCCAGTCACCACTCCTGCGACGCCTGACACCTTTTCAGACGCGCAATGCCGGCAGCTAACCATCATGCTTGGGACGCTTATTGACGCAAAACTTGAGACCATCAAGGAGCGTCTACCCGCCGAGCCAAGCTGCCGGCCGCCGCTAGCAGCGAGTAGGCCGAAGCCCCCACAGAGTTATACGGCTACACCTCCCACGCCCCTACCCTGTTCCGGGGGACGCGTGGAGTCATTTGCCACAGCTGCTATTTTGAAAGCAGCGCGAGCACCACCTGCTCAGCCAGCGTCAAAGGCGGTGCAAGCCGCGAGGTCCGCACCCATCTTGCTGAATCGGGGGGCTACTCAACCTCAAACCCTCCCTAAGCGGGCACCAAAGGGTGCGCGTCGTGCAGACACCGGCGTACCTAAAGCGTTGGAGACTGCACGCAGTGCTCCCACGCCCAATTATTCACCTCTGGTCGTCACAGTCCCCTCTGGTGAGGAGTGGCGGACGGCCGGGCGTAAGAAGCAACGTGGGAAAAAAAAAAAAGCTAAGAAAGCAGCACAACCTGACGCTGTTCTGCCAGCCCACCCCAAGAGTGGCAAGAAAAAGCCGAAACTCACTCCGCCCAAGTCGGCAGCTGTCGTCGTGACGCTATCGCCGGAGGCGGAGAGGAGTGGAAGCGTGTCATACGCGGAGATTTTCCGCCAAGCGAGGGTGACCCTTAACGCCAACAATCTTGGCGCGGGGGTCTCCTTCCGCCAAGCCCAGACCGGGGCCAGGATTCTAGAGTGTCCCGGTCCGGACGGTGCGAAAGTGGCGGACCTCGTCGCGGAGACGCTGCGGGGGCTTACTGCGGGTAAGGAGGGCGTGAAGATTGCCAGGCCCACGAAGTGCGCAGAGTTGCGCGTCTCGGGCCTGGATGATTCAATCACGGCCGAAGACATCCGAGAGGCCATTGAAATCAAAACTCAATGTGCCTCCGGATCCGTGAAAGTCGGCGCCATCCGCCCCGGTCCCGGTGGAGTGGGTGCAGCTTGGGTGCGCTGCCCCGTGGCATCGGCCAAATCCCTGGCCGAAGCGGGCCGGCTCCTTGTGGGCTTTTCCTCCGCGAGGATCACCGTCCTGGAGGAGAGGCCTGCCAGGTGCTACAAATGTATGGCCACGGGGCACTTAAGGCCCAGGTGCACCAGCACCTTCGACTGCAGCACAGTTTGTTACCGCTGCGGTCAACAGGGACATAGGGCGGCGGAATGCTCTGCCGCCCCCCACTGCCCCATGTGTGCGGCGGGCAATTTGCCCGCCAATCATATGATGGGGCGGCAGGGATGTAAGCCCCCCAAGGCTTCCAAGCCACTCCCGGGCAGCAGCCAATCGACCCAGGCTGCCCCCGGAGCTCAGCCGCCGACTGAGGTGGAGGTGATGGATGTAGTGCCGCACTCCTAAATGGACAGCGGTAACTCATCCATCATCCTCCAGACGAACCTCAACCACTCCGCCGCTGCCCAGGACCTTCTCCTGCAGGCCATGGCGGAGTGGTCGATAGGTGTCGCCGTAGCCGCGGAGCCCTACTTTGTTCCTCCCCGCCCGAATTGGGCAGGCGACCGGGATGGCTCCGTGGCAATCGTCAGCTCCGCTGCGCTTCATTCCCTGCCCTTGTCGCTCAGAGACAAGGGCTCGGGATATGTTGCTGCCGACTGGGGGGGAGTCACACTCTACGGAGTGTACTTCTCCCCAAACCGGAGTTTTGCCGATTTCGAGGTCTTCCTTTCCAACCTGGAGACCTCGATACGGCGGTTGGCACCTCGCCACGTGCTAGTGCTGGGGGACTTCAACGCCAAATCTACGGCGTGGGGGTCACCCAGCACGGACGTCCGCGGTTCGGCGGTTGAGGAGTGGGCGGCGTCGGTGGGTCTCTGTCTCCTAAACAGAGGCGCCACCGACACGTGCGTTCGTCGGCAGGGGGGGTCGATAGTGGACCTTTCGTTCGCTACCCCTGCCGTCGAAGCGCGAGTAAGGAACTGGGTCGTCCTGGATGAGGTTGAGACGCTCTCGGATCACCGTTACATCCGATTGGAGCTCTCCCGGTCTTCCAGGATCCTGGACCCAGGTAGGGGTCACACGGCGCGCAGAACGCCTCGGTTTCCGCGGTGGGCTGTGGGTGCATTGGACAGGGACTTGCTGGAAGAGGCGGCCATCGTTGCATCGTGGTCGTCTCCCCCTCCGACCGAGGAGGTGGACGTCATGGCTGGCCGCATTCGCGATGCGTTTACGCAGATCTGCGATGCGGCCATGCCCCGCTCACGACGTCGCACCCCAAGGAAGGGGGTGTATTGGTGGTCCCAGGAGCTTGCCTCCCTCCGCGCCGCTTGCATCAGTGCGCGGAGATCCTATACCCGCAGCCGGACTCGTCACCGCGATGTCCAGGAGGAGAGCCAGCTTTATGAGGCGTATCGCCAAGCGAGGGACGCCTTTAAGCTGGCTATCTGTCGCGCCAAGGAGAGGGCGAGAGAGGAGATGCTGGAGGGTCTCGACCGTGACCCCTGGGGTCGCCCATATCGAGCGGCGCTGAACAAGCTCCGCTCGGCGGGCCCCCCCCTTACCGAGACTCTCCAGCCCAGCTTCCTTGCGGAAGTGGTCGAGGGCCTATTCCCGCTGCAGGCAGAGCACGCGCCCCCGGCGATGGTCTCCGAGGATGAGACCGACGACCGGGAGGCTGACACAACTGTGCCGCCTGTCACCGAAGCGGAGGTGGGCGCGGCTGTTCTTCGAATGCGTTCGAAGAACACCGCCCCTGGGCCGGATGGAATTCCCGCCCGGGTGTTGGCCCTGACCCTCGACCACATAGGGGACCGCCTCAGGGGACTGTTCGACGTGTGCCTGGCGTCCGGACGGTTCCCTGACTGCTGGAAGGCAGGGAAGCTGGTGCTCCTTCCGAAGCCGGGACGGGCTCCCGACTCAATTGCGGCCTACAGGCCTATCGTGTTGCTGGACGAGGCGGGGAAGTTGCTGGAGAGGATTCTCGCTACCCGCATCGTCCGGCATTTGAACGAGGTCGGCCCCGATCTCTCGGACGCTCAGTACGGCTTTCGTGCTGGGCGCTCGACCATTGGGGCCATTCTGCGCTTGAGGGCCGCATCGGAGGAGGCCGTCGCCGGTGGAGGAGTGATGTTGGCGATATCGCTCGATATCGCCAACGCCTTCGGGTCTCTGCCATTCAGCTGCATCAGAGAGGCGCTCCGGTATCATGGAGTGCCCGTGTACCTGAGGCAGCTAGTGGCAGACTACCTCGAAGGCCGAAGGATTCTGTACGAGGACCGAGAGGGTGAGGTAATCCGCAGGGACGTCTCGTGCGGTGTTCCACAGGGCTCTGTCTTGGGGCCCCTCTTGTGGAACATTGGCTACGACTGGGCCCTGCGGTGTGGTTTCCCCCCTGGGATAGGGGTCATCTGCTATGCGGATGACACCCTCATCACGGCCCGGGGTGGGAATTTTGAGGAGGCGGCGGGCCTGGCCCAACCTAGGGATTTCCCGAATGGTCGGGCGCATCGAGGCGCTGGGGCTTAGGGTGGCCCTTTCCAAGACGGAGGCCCTATTATTTCATGGGCCCCGTCGCGGTCCACCTGCTAGCGCCTCGATTGCCGTCGGCTCGGTCCTCGTACAGGTCCGGGCCCAGATGAAGTATCTGGGCCTAGTGGTAGACGGGCGGTGGCTCTTCGACGAGCACTTCCGCATTTTGGCGCCCAAGCTCGAGGCTACGGCGACCGCACTGGGGAGGCTGTTGCCGAACCTGGGCGGGCCTAGTGCCTCGAGTAGACGGTTGTACACGGGGGTGGTGCGGTCAATGGCTCTGTACGGCGCACCCGTGTGGGCGGCGTCCCTGACCGCCCAGAATAGGGTCCGCTTAGGGAGACCCCAGCGGACCATGGCGGTCAGGGCCATACGCGGATACCGCACGGTGTCTGCAGAGGCGGCGTGCGCATTGGCCGGCACACCCCCGTGGGATTTGGAGGCGGAAGTGCTCGCCGAAGTGTATCGGCGGGCGGTGGCTGTTCGGGCAGGGGGTTCGGTGCCTCTGCCCGAGGAGCTACGCGCTTGGCGCGGTGAGGCACACCGGGCAATCATGGCCCGGTGGCAGGGCCGGCTGGAGGCTCCACGGGCAGGTGTTCGAACCGTGGAGGCGCTCCAGCCGGTCCTGGAGGAGTGGGCGGGGCGGCAGCACGGGACCCTTTCCTTCCGGCTAGTGCAGGTCCTTTCCGGGCACGGGTGCTTCGGGAAGTACCTGCACACGGTTGCTAGGAGGGAACCGAGTCCCGCCTGCCACCACTGCGACTGCGGTGAGGACTCGGCGCAGCACACCCTCCAGCATTGTCCAGCTTGGGAGGGGCAACGTCGAGTTCTCACCGCAGTGGTCGGAAGTGACCTCTTGCTGCCGGCCGTGGTTCTGTCTATGGTCCGGAGCGAGGGGTCGTGGAATGCGGTCGCATCCTTCTGCGAGGACATCATCTCGCAGAAGGAGGCGGCGGAGCGCGTCAGGGAAGAGAGCTCCCTGGCGGATCCGCTCCGTCGCCGGCGAACCGGGCGGCGTCGGCGCGCATATCTGCGCCTGATGCCGCCTTAGGTGGGGCTGCGGGCGGGCGTACGGGGTAATCTGCCCCGCCCGCGGCCTTCCGTGGAGGCGCGGCACCCTGTGTGTATCCAGGGGCCGCGTGGGTGTGAAATGCCCGGAACGCAACAACATCGCGTCCGGGCATTGCCACTGGGCGGGCCGCCGACGGTATAACACATTCCGGTGGCCCGTTCGCGAAGGTGGCGAGCGATACACGGCGGGTTTTTTAGTGGGTGCAAACCCCACACTACCCCTACCGTCTTCCCCGGACGGTGGGGGTGTTCGTCAGGAATTTTTCCCGCCAAAAGAAAAAAAAAAAAAAAAAAGGTTAGGTTAGGTTAGGTTAGGTTAGGTTAGGTTAGGTTAGGTTAGGTTAGGTTAGGTTAGGTTAGGTTAGGTTAGGTTAGGTTAGGTTAGGTTAGGTTAGGTTAGGTTAGGTTAGGTTAGGTTAGGTTAGGTTAGGTTAGGTTAGGTTAGGTTAGGTTAGGTTAGGTTAGGTTAGGTTAGGTTAGGTTAGGTTAGGTTAGGTAAGGTTAGGTTAGGTTAGGTTAGGTTAGGTTAGGTTAGGTTAGGTTAGGTTAGGTTAGGTTAGGTTAGGTTAGGTTAGGTTAGGTTAGGTTAGGTTAGGTTAGGTTAGGTTAGGTTAGGTTAGGTTAGGTTAGGTTAGGTTAGGTTAGGTTAGGTTAGGTTAGGTTAGGTTAGGTTAGGTTAGGTTAGGTTTTTTTTTTTTTTTTTAGAATAAGATCAGTTTGGCCTCAGACATGGGAAAGGTCTGAGTCTTTTTATTTCCTTGTTTCATTTACATTTCGTGATATATTAATTTTGTTTGCTATTTAATTTATTATTTTATTTATTTTTATCTATTAATTTATTTGCTATTTTTATGCAATACTTTAAAAAAGGTGTCCTGATTTCGTTTATTTTCATAATATTTTTCAAATTGTTTATTTCTACTGATGTCCCTGTCATCAACTCCAGATCCATCCGCTCTTTTCCAAATATTGGGCATTCTGTTAGTGCGTGGAGGATGCTTTCATCTTTGGCTGGGTCACAGGGGCATGATGGGCTTGCCTTGCAGTGGAATCGGTGAAGATATTCCGAGAAGCCACCGTGACCAGTTAGGACCTGAGTCACTATTTTCGATATGCCGACTTTTTTGATTATGCGGTAGGCTTCGACTGCATCCGGCATGAAGGTTTTTGTTACTGCGGCCGTCTGCTCTGCGGAGTATCTCTGATTCCATTCGCGAAGCGAGTCAGTCCGAATCTGATGCCTCACGAATGAAACCGGACATTGGTCGTACTGGGGTTTCACCTTAAGATGAAGTGCGGCGTCTTTGGCGAGCGAGTCCGCGCGTTCGTTGCCCTCCAATCCCTCATGTGCTTTTACCCAAAACAGATTTATTGTTTTGGTGGTTTTTAATACCTGTAGGTTGTTATTTGTATTATAAGCTAGGTTGTGAAGGGAACGTCCGCCGGCTATGGTGTCTAGGGCTGCCCTGGAGTCACTATAAATGTGGACTCTAGACGCGTCGCTACTTCTGGCTATTTCAGTAGCTTTACGGATTGCAAGTAGCTCTGCCTGGTAGACGGAGCAGAATGGCTCTAGTTTCATTTTTATGCACTTCTTCTCTACGCCTTCCTTCCATAGAGAGAGTGCTGCGCCAACTTTCCCTTCTATTTTACTTCCATCCGTAAATATGTCTATCCCCTTGTTAATTTCTTCAGCCAGCTCTGCTCTGTCTGCCAGACAGCGATAGGGCCACATGGACTGTTTGGCCGGATGCACCATAAGCGTATGCTCTACAGGTCTTTCTATCTCTCTGTCCCCTATCACTCGCTGGGAGTACCCCTTCTTTATTTCAAAAAGAGAGGCCGTTTCCCTGATTCTTATGTCAAGTGGAAGCAGCCCAGCGAGTATTAGGGTCGAGTTTAGCGATACCGTCCTATAGGCCTTGGTAATCTTTCGGGTGAAGCCCCGTTGTGTGGCGTTTAGCAGCCGCAATGCGGATTTCTTGTTGCTCGCCGGTGCCCACGCACATGCCGCATACTTAATAATGGGCTCGATAACTGCCGTGTATATCGTTCTGGTCACCTCAGGGTTCAATCCCCAGCTGACTTTGGCGGCCCTTTCCAGTTGTTTGTATATAACTGTGGCCCTACGACAGACATTGGACATATGGGTGTTAAATGTCAGTTTGTTGTCTATCGTAAGGCCAAGAATCTTAATTTCTGGGCACATCTCAATGTCGATCCCACCCATGCTCAGGACCGGGGAGTCAAATTTCAATTTCTTGGTGACTAACATTGATTTGGTTTTTTGCGGCGCAAATTTCAGCTTGTTTTTTACTCCCCAGTCCCGAACCGCGGCGAGCGCAGCATTAGCCCGCATCTGGATGTCCAGTGCGCTATGCCCCGAAAAGACCAGAACGACATCGTCTGCAAAGGCCTGACAATAGTGACCCCCTCTCTCTAGGTCTTTCAATAGAGGGTCCAGCAGCAGATTCCAGAACACCGGACCCCCCACCGACCCCTGAACACATCCCTTATCTGTCTCCTTGGCGTATTCTCCTCCAGCATACCTCACTCGTACCTTGCGATTGGTCAGGTAACTATCTACCAATCTCCTGAGGTTCATCGGGCAATCGGTGTCGGCAAGTTGACACCTCATGGCCGGCCACCATGCGTTGTCAAAGGCACCCTCTATGTCCAGTGATACCACCACGATCAGTTCTTTTTTATTTAGTCTTTCATTTATGTTGTTTATTAGGACATAGAGGGCGTCCTCGGCGCCACGTTGAGGTGTAAATCCGTACTGTCTCTTGCTTGAGCCCGGCAAGGTGTACCACGTTACTCTTTTCATCATGATCTTCTCTAATATCTTTCCAAGTACCGGCAGAAGCCCAATTGGCCGGTACGATTTGGGATGTGTATAGTCATCCTTGCCGGGCTTACGCAGTGCCACCACTACCGCTTCCTTCCACGGGGCCGGAAAGCATGCCAGTGTTAGGCATTTGTTTATCAGCGACAGGAAGAGTTGTGGGTTGAGACCGATCGCTTGCTTGCATATGTCGGCAGTAAAGCCGTCCGCGCCTGGCGCTTTCTTGGGATTGAAGCTATTTACTGACCACATTAACTCATCCATCGTAAACGGGGGATCATTTGGTTCACCAGATGCCCACCGGTTTATCGTCCTGGCTTTTTCCCTGGTCGCGATGTGGTCAGTATTATCCCTATCTTCATCATCTGCTGGAAAAAAGGTGTTTGCCAACAGTTCCGCTGATTCCGCTCCGACAAGCTCTCTGCCATTTGCAACCAAGGTGCATTCTTCTTCCCTCTTTGATGTTCTGCCTATAACTCTATATATCCCTTCCCACATATTTTCTCTATCCTGTCGCTCACAAAACTTCTTCCAACTGTTTGTTTGTGCCCGTTGTACCTCCTGCTGATAACGTTCTTTTTGTTCCAGGTACTGTTTTACAACGTTCTCGCGTCTTATCTGTGCTGCGCAAGATATTCGTCTCTTCATCCTCATCAATTTTTTCCTTTCTTGTGTTAGGTTTTCATTCCACCATGCGTATCCCGTTCGACCCTTGTTGTTTTTTGCCGGTATAGTTTCCCTACTTGTTTTTGTCAGTCCGTCTGTAAATTTGGCAATTGCTTCCTCTAAACTTCCAACACAATTTATCCTTTCTATTTCCATCTCTGTTAATCC
Source organism: Herminia tarsipennalis (assembly GCA_945859575.2). NCBI lineage: Eukaryota > Metazoa > Arthropoda > Insecta > Lepidoptera > Erebidae > Herminia > Herminia tarsipennalis. Next base: position 61,531 of record CAMAOI020000018.1, read on the forward strand.
ACTTTCCGTCCAAGCTTGGACCAGTTTCTCACGAAACTGGTTCCAGTTGGCCTTCTTCGTATTATATTTTCTTGTCGTACTCTTAACATCTGACCCTCCCTCTTTTCCTATACAAAGATCGAACAGGATCACATTGTGGTCTGAGGTTGTCGTTTCTCGAGAGATCCTCCAATTCCTTATCTTGCACAGCATGTCTGTCGAGCACGTGGTGATATCCACACAGCTAGTGTAGAGTTTACCACCTCTTACGGTTTCAAAAGTCGGTGTGTTACCCTGATTCAGGATATGAAGTCCCAGGTCATCCAAGAAGCCCGTCATTACTTCCCCTCTCTCATCCTCTCTCCTGCTTCCCCACCATGCACTCCACGCATTCACATCTCCTCCCAATATAATGTTCCTAGTTTTAAGTCCCTCCATTACCATCTTTATTCGGCTCAGGTACGGTTCAATGGGTTTGTCACCTTCCAAATATACAGAGATCACTCCTATCTCCCATGCTTTTGTCCTTATCTTTACCGCTGCTATATTTTGGGTTATTAGCGTCGGACATATGGTGACATCGAGGCTCGGATCAAAAATTATAATTGCAGCTTTATTTGGGGATTCTTTCAATGCGGCGTGTTGGAATACTCTGGCGCCTATGCAGTTCCCTAGCCTCCCAGTAGCTCCCACGTATGGTTCCTGCACTAACGCCATTGCAGCCTTCCCTTCCACTGCTGTGACGATGAGCTCTTGTGTCGCCAGTTTGCTCCTCTGTAAATTAGCCTGTAGTATCCGACGGCTTTCCCCTGGGACAACCTTAGCAGTACGCTACTGAGGCCCGCGCCAGTCCATCCCATCTCTCACGAACTGGACATTCCTTGGCGAAGGCATTGTGCTTGGTGTTGTGCAACTTCGCATGTCTACAGTTGCAGCATGAGGGTTCTGCACCGGCGAGCCATTCAGCGCACGCGCTTTTCAGGTGCGGACCCCCACAGTGGCTACATAGATCCGCTGTTTCCTTGCAGAATCGCCTGCCATGGCCATACCCTAGGCATCTGGTGCACTGGACTAGGGGCGTCTGGTCTTCCACTGTTACCCTTTGCAGGTCGATTCGGAGTTTCTTTATATCGACCGCCCTCCGCCAGATGGCAGGCGAGACGCTAAGAACTATATGGCCATTGTGGGGGTTTCGCGCTCGTCTGCGGTATTTGATTGACAAGCGATCTTCTTCTTCGTCGAGGCCATGAAAGACCTCCCGGTTCTGATTCCTGAGAGCTTTCAGAACTTCCTCATCAGTGTGCACACACAGCACGTCTCTCAGGATCAGAAACGGGTCTTTGTTTTTCATTTCCTCGACGACGAGGTTCTCTCCAGCTTTTTGAAGGCGCTCCACTATTTTCCTTCTTTCGTCCTCTGTTCTACATCCCATAATTATTTTTCTATCTTTTGCTTTCCGCACCCTATCCACTTTTATCCAGCCCTCTTTGGCATCCACTGTTTTCCTTACTTTTTCAAGTATTTCCTCTCCAGTCCTCCTCTTCCACCGTCGAGGACACAACTACCGAATGCAGCGCGGTACGTTCCGCATCAGGGCTATGGGTTTTTGTTAGTCGCCACTGCATTCGCGTAGGTGCTTAGTGGTTGCTTTTTGAGCATAACGTTTAAAATTACTGTTTCCTCCTTACATTCTCTTAGTAATCTAGCATGTTCTTTGAGCATGTCCTGGAAGTCTCTTTTTTCCTTTTCCCATTCCTTTTCGGTTTCCTCTTTTCCAAGTTTATTCTCCTTTCCTTTTGCGGTTTCAGAATCTGGCTTTTTATTTCCTTCTTTGGCCTTGTACACCTTTCCGTCCTCGGAGTCCTTCACCAGCTGGTACAACCGGCTTATCACTTCCATGACAGCTTCTTTGATTTCACCCTTTATGTTTCGTGAATTATTTAGATGGAGTTTGCCCTTGGCTGCCAAGGCTTTCGCCTCAAGGGCTCTACTAATATGTGTTGGCTTGGGTGATGTTGAGATAGTCAGTTGTACCGCTGGTTTGACTAACGTAGACGAATTTTCCTTTTTTGTTTTTTCAGGGACCTTCGGCGCTGGCGCTACGGCAGTAGGCTTTGACGCGTTGGATGAAGAAGGCTCAAGTCTGGCTTCAATTTCGCCGATACTACGACGGACCTGAGTTACGGATGCGGATGCGGATGCGGATGGATTGCCGGCGTCAGTGGTAAGTGTTTTACTTGTTTTTAACGGGCTTTTCTCCTTTTGTAGGTATTTATCATTATTTGGTGTCCTGTGGCCAAACATCTTACTAAATTGTTTTCCAAATCAAAACAATATAATTAACGAATAGAAGGTGTTAATTGCAATAACCAATAAGTTATTGTACGTATATAGGCCCAATAAGGCAGTATATAGGCCCAATAAGGCAGTATATATAACAAACACAAAAACAAAACAAAGATTTTAATCGCTTGAGAACAAGCGGTATTTGTCGTACTTCTCTTTGTCAAGTCCGCGGAGCGGAGTCAAAAGTAATGTAACGTTAAATCCTGATATGCGTTGTTACGTTGAAACCAGTCGACGTAGGTCAAAAATATTTAAAAATAAATAAAAATAAAAATAATTAATTGTTACCAAAATGTACGGCTAAACCGAACCGAGTTGATGTACCCAAGCGAAAACAGGGTGGGTGGGAGGGCAATTTTTTGATTTCCAGGTGGCGGAGGAAGACAAACGAGGTGTCCAGAGATGCGTCTCGCCGAGTGCTACAGGATGACGTTTAGAACGGGATCAGTGTTGGTAGAAAAAATTAAAAAAATCTTCAAAAAACCGAAAAAATCCCTCTTTTTTGAAGGTTTTTCCACTATTTTCCGGGGAAAACGTCAATTATAAGCGACCAGGGATCAAGGGTAGGTGGTTAGGTTAGGTTAGGTTAGGTTAGGTTAGGTTAGGTTAGGTTAGGTTAGGTTAGGTTAGGTTAGGTTAGGTTAGGTTAGGTTAGGTTAGGTTAGGTTAGGTTAGGTTAGGTTAGGTTAGGTTAGGTTAGGTTAGGTTAGGTTAGGTTAGGTTAGGTTAGGTTAGGTTAGGTTAGGTTAGGTTAGGTTAGGTTAGGTTAGGTTAGGTTAGGTTAGGTTAGGTTAGGTTAGGTTAGGTTAGGTTAGGTTAGGTTAGGTTAGGTTAGGTTAGGTTAGGTTAGGTTAGGTTAGGTTAGGTTAGGTTAGGTTAGGTTAGGTTAGGTTAGGTTAGGTTAGGTTAGGTTAGGTTAGGTTAGGTTAGGTTAGGTTAGGTTAGGTTAGGTTAGGTTAGGTTAGGTTAGGTTAGGTTAGGTTAGGTTAGGTTAGGTTAGGTTAGGTTAGGTTAGGTTAGGTTAGGTTAGGTTAGGTTAGGTTAGGTTAGGTTAGGTTAGGTTAGGTTAGGTTAGGTTAGGTTAGGTTAGGTTAGGTTAGGTTAGGTTAGGTTAGGTTAGGTTAGGTTAGGTTAGGTTAGGTTAGGTTAGGTTAGGTTAGGTTAGGTTAGGTTAGGTTAGGTTAGGTTAGGTTAGGTTAGGTTAGGTTAGGTTAGGTTAGGTTAGGTTAGGTTAGGTTAGGTTAGGTTAGGTTAGGTTAGGTTAGGTTAGGTTAGGTTAGGTTAGGTTAGGTTAGGTTAGGTTAGGTTAGGTTAGGTTAGGTTAGGTTAGGTTAGGTTAGGTTAGGTTAGGTTAGGTTAGGTTAGGTTAGGTTAGGTTAGGTTAGGTTAGGTTAGGTTAGGTTAGGTTAGGTTAGGTTAGGTTAGGTTAGGTTAGGTTAGGTTAGGTTAGGTTAGGTTAGGTTAGGTTAGGTTAGGTTAGGTTAGGTTAGGTTAGGTTAGGTTAGGTTAGGTTAGGTTAGGTTAGGTTAGGTTAGGTTAGGTTAGGTTAGGTTAGGTTAGGTTAGGTTAGGTTAGGTTAGGTTAGGTTAGGTTAGGTTAGGTTAGGTTAGGTTAGGTTAGGTTAGGTTAGGTTAGGTTAGGTTAGGTTAGGTTAGGTTAGGTTAGGTTAGGTTAGGTTAGGTTAGGTTAGGTTAGGTTAGGTTAGGTTAGGTTAGGTTAGGTTAGGTTAGGTTAGGTTAGGTTAGGTTAGGTTAGGTTAGGTTAGGTTAGGTTAGGTTAGGTTAGGTTAGGTTAGGTTAGGTTAGGTTAGGTTAGGTTAGGTTAGGTTAGGTTAGGTTAGGTTAGGTTAGGTTAGGTTAGGTTAGGTTAGGTTAGGTTAGGTTAGGTTAGGTTAGGTTAGGTTAGGTTAGGTTAGGTTAGGTTAGGTTAGGTTAGGTTAGGTTAGGTTAGGTTAGGTTAGGTTAGGTTAGGTTAGGTTAGGTTAGGTTAGGTTAGGTTAGGTTAGGTTAGGTTAGGTTAGGTTAGGTTAGGTTAGGTTAGGTTAGGTTAGGTTAGGTTAGGTTAGGTTAGGTTAGGTTAGGTTAGGTTAGGTTAGGTTAGGTTAGGTTAGGTTAGGTTAGGTTAGGTTAGGTTAGGTTAGGTTAGGTTAGGTTAGGTTAGGTTAGGTTAGGTTAGGTTAGGTTAGGTTAGGTTAGGTTAGGTTAGGTTAGGTTAGGTTAGGTTAGGTTAGGTTAGGTTAGGTTAGGTTAGGTTAGGTTAGGTTAGGTTAGGTTAGGTTAGGTTAGGTTAGGTTAGGTTAGGTTAGGTTAGGTTAGGTTAGGTTAGGTTAGGTTAGGTTAGGTTAGGTTAGGTTAGGTTAGGTTAGGTTAGGTTAGGTTAGGTTAGGTTAGGTTAGGTTAGGTTAGGTTAGGTTAGGTTAGGTTAGGTTAGGTTAGGTTAGGTTAGGTTAGGTTAGGTTAGGTTAGGTTAGGTTAGGTTAGGTTAGGTTAGGTTAGGTTAGGTTAGGTTAGGTTAGGTTAGGTTAGGTTAGGTTAGGTTAGGTTAGGTTAGGTTAGGTTAGGTTAGGTTAGGTTAGGTTAGGTTAGGTTAGGTTAGGTTAGGTTAGGTTAGGTTAGGTTAGGTTAGGTTAGGTTAGGTTAGGTTAGGTTAGGTTAGGTTAGGTTAGGTTAGGTTAGGTTAGGTTAGGTTAGGTTAGGTTAGGTTAGGTTAGGTTAGGTTAGGTTAGGTTAGGTTAGGTTAGGTTAGGTTAGGTTAGGTTAGGTTAGGTTAGGTTAGGTTAGGTTAGGTTAGGTTAGGTTAGGTTAGGTTAGGTTAGGTTAGGTTAGGTTAGGTTAGGTTAGGTTAGGTTAGGTTAGGTTAGGTTAGGTTAGGTTAGGTTAGGTTAGGTTAGGTTAGGTTAGGTTAGGTTAGGTTAGGTTAGGTTAGGTTAGGTTAGGTTAGGTTAGGTTAGGTTAGGTTAGGTTAGGTTAGGTTAGGTTAGGTTAGGTTAGGTTAGGTTAGGTTAGGTTAGGTTAGGTTAGGTTAGGTTAGGTTAGGTTAGGTTAGGTTAGGTTAGGTTAGGTTAGGTTAGGTTAGGTTAGGTTAGGTTAGGTTAGGTTAGGTTAGGTTAGGTTAGGTTAGGTTAGGTTAGGTTAGGTTAGGTTAGGTTAGGTTAGGTTAGGTTAGGTTAGGTTAGGTTAGGTTAGGTTAGGTTAGGTTAGGTTAGGTTAGGTTAGGTTAGGTTAGGTTAGGTTAGGTTAGGTTAGGTTAGGTTAGGTTAGGTTAGGTTAGGTTAGGTTAGGTTAGGTTAGGTTAGGTTAGGTTAGGTTAGGTTAGGTTAGGTTAGGTTAGGTTAGGTTAGGTTAGGTTAGGTTAGGTTAGGTTAGGTTAGGTTAGGTTAGGTTAGGTTAGGTTAGGTTAGGTTAGGTTAGGTTAGGTTAGGTTAGGTTAGGTTAGGTTAGGTTAGGTTAGGTTAGGTTAGGTTAGGTTAGGTTAGGTTAGGTTAGGTTAGGTTAGGTTAGGTTAGGTTAGGTTAGGTTAGGTTAGGTTAGGTTAGGTTAGGTTAGGTTAGGTTAGGTTAGGTTAGGTTAGGTTAGGTTAGGTTAGGTTAGGTTAGGTTAGGTTAGGTTAGGTTAGGTTAGGTTAGGTTAGGTTAGGTTAGGTTAGGTTAGGTTAGGTTAGGTTAGGTTAGGTTAGGTTAGGTTAGGTTAGGTTAGGTTAGGTTAGGTTAGGTTAGGTTAGGTTAGGTTAGGTTAGGTTAGGTTAGGTTAGGTTAGGTTAGGTTAGGTTAGGTTAGGTTAGGTTAGGTTAGGTTAGGTTAGGTTAGGTTAGGTTAGGTTAGGTTAGGTTAGGTTAGGTTAGGTTAGGTTAGGTTAGGTTAGGTTAGGTTAGGTTAGGTTAGGTTAGGTTAGGTTAGGTTAGGTTAGGTTAGGTTAGGTTAGGTTAGGTTAGGTTAGGTTAGGTTAGGTTAGGTTAGGTTAGGTTAGGTTAGGTTAGGTTAGGTTAGGTTAGGTTAGGTTAGGTTAGGTTAGGTTAGGTTAGGTTAGGTTAGGTTAGGTTAGGTTAGGTTAGGTTAGGTTAGGTTAGGTTAGGTTAGGTTAGGTTAGGTTAGGTTAGGTTAGGTTAGGTTAGGTTAGGTTAGGTTAGGTTAGGTTAGGTTAGGTTAGGTTAGGTTAGGTTAGGTTAGGTTAGGTTAGGTTAGGTTAGGTTAGGTTAGGTTAGGTTAGGTTAGGTTAGGTTAGGTTAGGTTAGGTTAGGTTAGGTTAGGTTAGGTTAGGTTAGGTTAGGTTAGGTTAGGTTAGGTTAGGTTAGGTTAGGTTAGGTTAGGTTAGGTTAGGTTAGGTTAGGTTAGGTTAGGTTAGGTTAGGTTAGGTTAGGTTAGGTTAGGTTAGGTTAGGTTAGGTTAGGTTAGGTTAGGTTAGGTTAGGTTAGGTTAGGTTAGGTTAGGTTAGGTTAGGTTAGGTTAGGTTAGGTTAGGTTAGGTTAGGTTAGGTTAGGTTAGGTTAGGTTAGGTTAGGTTAGGTTAGGTTAGGTTAGGTTAGGTTAGGTTAGGTTAGGTTAGGTTAGGTTAGGTTAGGTTAGGTTAGGTTAGGTTAGGTTAGGTTAGGTTAGGTTAGGTTAGGTTAGGTTAGGTTAGGTTAGGTTAGGTTAGGTTAGGTTAGGTTAGGTTAGGTTAGGTTAGGTTAGGTTAGGTTAGGTTAGGTTAGGTTAGGTTAGGTTAGGTTAGGTTAGGTTAGGTTAGGTTAGGTTAGGTTAGGTTAGGTTAGGTTAGGTTAGGTTAGGTTAGGTTAGGTTAGGTTAGGTTAGGTTAGGTTAGGTTAGGTTAGGTTAGGTTAGGTTAGGTTAGGTTAGGTTAGGTTAGGTTAGGTTAGGTTAGGTTAGGTTAGGTTAGGTTAGGTTAGGTTAGGTTAGGTTAGGTTAGGTTAGGTTAGGTTAGGTTAGGTTAGGTTAGGTTAGGTTAGGTTAGGTTAGGTTAGGTTAGGTTAGGTTAGGTTAGGTTAGGTTAGGTTAGGTTAGGTTAGGTTAGGTTAGGTTAGGTTAGGTTAGGTTAGGTTAGGTTAGGTTAGGTTAGGTTAGGTTAGGTTAGGTTAGGTTAGGTTAGGTTAGGTTAGGTTAGGTTAGGTTAGGTTAGGTTAGGTTAGGTTAGGTTAGGTTAGGTTAGGTTAGGTTAGGTTAGGTTAGGTTAGGTTAGGTTAGGTTAGGTTAGGTTAGGTTAGGTTAGGTTAGGTTAGGTTAGGTTAGGTTAGGTTAGGTTAGGTTAGGTTAGGTTAGGTTAGGTTAGGTTAGGTTAGGTTAGGTTAGGTTAGGTTAGGTTAGGTTAGGTTAGGTTAGGTTAGGTTAGGTTAGGTTAGGTTAGGTTAGGTTAGGTTAGGTTAGGTTAGGTTAGGTTAGGTTAGGTTAGGTTAGGTTAGGTTAGGTTAGGTTAGGTTAGGTTAGGTTAGGTTAGGTTAGGTTAGGTTAGGTTAGGTTAGGTTAGGTTAGGTTAGGTTAGGTTAGGTTAGGTTAGGTTAGGTTAGGTTAGGTTAGGTTAGGTTAGGTTAGGTTAGGTTAGGTTAGGTTAGGTTAGGTTAGGTTAGGTTAGGTTAGGTTAGGTTAGGTTAGGTTAGGTTAGGTTAGGTTAGGTTAGGTTAGGTTAGGTTAGGTTAGGTTAGGTTAGGTTAGGTTAGGTTAGGTTAGGTTAGGTTAGGTTAGGTTAGGTTAGGTTAGGTTAGGTTAGGTTAGGTTAGGTTAGGTTAGGTTAGGTTAGGTTAGGTTAGGTTAGGTTAGGTTAGGTTAGGTTAGGTTAGGTTAGGTTAGGTTAGGTTAGGTTAGGTTAGGTTAGGTTAGGTTAGGTTAGGTTAGGTTAGGTTAGGTTAGGTTAGGTTAGGTTAGGTTAGGTTAGGTTAGGTTAGGTTAGGTTAGGTTAGGTTAGGTTAGGTTAGGTTAGGTTAGGTTAGGTTAGGTTAGGTTAGGTTAGGTTAGGTTAGGTTAGGTTAGGTTAGGTTAGGTTAGGTTAGGTTAGGTTAGGTTAGGTTAGGTTAGGTTAGGTTAGGTTAGGTTAGGTTAGGTTAGGTTAGGTTAGGTTAGGTTAGGTTAGGTTAGGTTAGGTTAGGTTAGGTTAGGTTAGGTTAGGTTAGGTTAGGTTAGGTTAGGTTAGGTTAGGTTAGGTTAGGTTAGGTTAGGTTAGGTTAGGTTAGGTTAGGTTAGGTTAGGTTAGGTTAGGTTAGGTTAGGTTAGGTTAGGTTAGGTTAGGTTAGGTTAGGTTAGGTTAGGTTAGGTTAGGTTAGGTTAGGTTAGGTTAGGTTAGGTTAGGTTAGGTTAGGTTAGGTTAGGTTAGGTTAGGTTAGGTTAGGTTAGGTTAGGTTAGGTTAGGTTAGGTTAGGTTAGGTTAGGTTAGGTTAGGTTAGGTTAGGTTAGGTTAGGTTAGGTTAGGTTAGGTTAGGTTAGGTTAGGTTAGGTTAGGTTAGGTTAGGTTAGGTTAGGTTAGGTTAGGTTAGGTTAGGTTAGGTTAGGTTAGGTTAGGTTAGGTTAGGTTAGGTTAGGTTAGGTTAGGTTAGGTTAGGTTAGGTTAGGTTAGGTTAGGTTAGGTTAGGTTAGGTTAGGTTAGGTTAGGTTAGGTTAGGTTAGGTTAGGTTAGGTTAGGTTAGGTTAGGTTAGGTTAGGTTAGGTTAGGTTAGGTTAGGTTAGGTTAGGTTAGGTTAGGTTAGGTTAGGTTAGGTTAGGTTAGGTTAGGTTAGGTTAGGTTAGGTTAGGTTAGGTTAGGTTAGGTTAGGTTAGGTTAGGTTAGGTTAGGTTAGGTTAGGTTAGGTTAGGTTAGGTTAGGTTAGGTTAGGTTAGGTTAGGTTAGGTTAGGTTAGGTTAGGTTAGGTTAGGTTAGGTTAGGTTAGGTTAGGTTAGGTTAGGTTAGGTTAGGTTAGGTTAGGTTAGGTTAGGTTAGGTTAGGTTAGGTTAGGTTAGGTTAGGTTAGGTTAGGTTAGGTTAGGTTAGGTTAGGTTAGGTTAGGTTAGGTTAGGTTAGGTTAGGTTAGGTTAGGTTAGGTTAGGTTAGGTTAGGTTAGGTTAGGTTAGGTTAGGTTAGGTTAGGTTAGGTTAGGTTAGGTTAGGTTAGGTTAGGTTAGGTTAGGTTAGGTTAGGTTAGGTTAGGTTAGGTTAGGTTAGGTTAGGTTAGGTTAGGTTAGGTTAGGTTAGGTTAGGTTAGGTTAGGTTAGGTTAGGTTAGGTTAGGTTAGGTTAGGTTAGGTTAGGTTAGGTTAGGTTAGGTTAGGTTAGGTTAGGTTAGGTTAGGTTAGGTTAGGTTAGGTTAGGTTAGGTTAGGTTAGGTTAGGTTAGGTTAGGTTAGGTTAGGTTAGGTTAGGTTAGGTTAGGTTAGGTTAGGTTAGGTTAGGTTAGGTTAGGTTAGGTTAGGTTAGGTTAGGTTAGGTTAGGTTAGGTTAGGTTAGGTTAGGTTAGGTTAGGTTAGGTTAGGTTAGGTTAGGTTAGGTTAGGTTAGGTTAGGTTAGGTTAGGTTAGGTTAGGTTAGGTTAGGTTAGGTTAGGTTAGGTTAGGTTAGGTTAGGTTAGGTTAGGTTAGGTTAGGTTAGGTTAGGTTAGGTTAGGTTAGGTTAGGTTAGGTTAGGTTAGGTTAGGTTAGGTTAGGTTAGGTTAGGTTAGGTTAGGTTAGGTTAGGTTAGGTTAGGTTAGGTTAGGTTAGGTTAGGTTAGGTTAGGTTAGGTTAGGTTAGGTTAGGTTAGGTTAGGTTAGGTTAGGTTAGGTTAGGTTAGGTTAGGTTAGGTTAGGTTAGGTTAGGTTAGGTTAGGTTAGGTTAGGTTAGGTTAGGTTAGGTTAGGTTAGGTTAGGTTAGGTTAGGTTAGGTTAGGTTAGGTTAGGTTAGGTTAGGTTAGGTTAGGTTAGGTTAGGTTAGGTTAGGTTAGGTTAGGTTAGGTTAGGTTAGGTTAGGTTAGGTTAGGTTAGGTTAGGTTAGGTTAGGTTAGGTTAGGTTAGGTTAGGTTAGGTTAGGTTAGGTTAGGTTAGGTTAGGTTAGGTTAGGTTAGGTTAGGTTAGGTTAGGTTAGGTTAGGTTAGGTTAGGTTAGGTTAGGTTAGGTTAGGTTAGGTTAGGTTAGGTTAGGTTAGGTTAGGTTAGGTTAGGTTAGGTTAGGTTAGGTTAGGTTAGGTTAGGTTAGGTTAGGTTAGGTTAGGTTAGGTTAGGTTAGGTTAGGTTAGGTTAGGTTAGGTTAGGTTAGGTTAGGTTAGGTTAGGTTAGGTTAGGTTAGGTTAGGTTAGGTTAGGTTAGGTTAGGTTAGGTTAGGTTAGGTTAGGTTAGGTTAGGTTAGGTTAGGTATAGGTTAGGTTAGGTTAGGTTAGGTTAGGTTAGGTTAGGTTAGGTTAGGTTAGGTTAGGTTAGGTTAGGTTAGGTTAGGTTAGGTTAGGTTAGGTTAGGTTAGGTTAGGTTAGGTTAGGTTAGGTTAGGTTAGGTTAGGTTAGGTTAGGTTAGGTTAGGTTAGGTTAGGTTAGGTTAGGTTAGGTTAGGTTAGGTTAGGTTAGGTTAGGTTAGGTTAGGTTAGGTTAGGTTAGGTTAGGTTAGGTTAGGTTAGGTTAGGTTAGGTTAGGTTAGGTTAGGTTAGGTTAGGTTAGGTTAGGTTAGGTTAGGTTAGGTTAGGTTAGGTTAGGTTAGGTTAGGTTAGGTTAGGTTAGGTTAGGTTAGGTTAGGTTAGGTTAGGTTAGGTTAGGTTAGGTTAGGTTAGGTTAGGTTAGGTTAGGTTAGGTTAGGTTAGGTTAGGTTAGGTTAGGTTAGGTTAGGTTAGGTTAGGTTAGGTTAGGTTAGGTTAGGTTAGGTTAGGTTAGGTTAGGTTAGGTTAGGTTAGGTTAGGTTAGGTTAGGTTAGGTTAGGTTAGGTTAGGTTAGGTTAGGTTAGGTTAGGTTAGGTTAGGTTAGGTTAGGTTAGGTTAGGTTAGGTTAGGTTAGGTTAGGTTAGGTTAGGTTAGGTTAGGTTAGGTTAGGTTAGGTTAGGTTAGGTTAGGTTAGGTTAGGTTAGGTTAGGTTAGGTTAGGTTAGGTTAGGTTAGGTTAGGTTAGGTTAGGTTAGGTTAGGTTAGGTTAGGTTAGGTTAGGTTAGGTTAGGTTAGGTTAGGTTAGGTTAGGTTAGGTTAGGTTAGGTTAGGTTAGGTTAGGTTAGGTTAGGTTAGGTTAGGTTAGGTTAGGTTAGGTTAGGTTAGGTTAGGTTAGGTTAGGTTAGGTTAGGTTAGGTTAGGTTAGGTTAGGTTAGGTTAGGTTAGGTTAGGTTAGGTTAGGTTAGGTTAGGTTAGGTTAGGTTAGGTTAGGTTAGGTTAGGTTAGGTTAGGTTAGGTTAGGTTAGGTTAGGTTAGGTTAGGTTAGGTTAGGTTAGGTTAGGTTAGGTTAGGTTAGGTTAGGTTAGGTTAGGTTAGGTTAGGTTAGGTTAGGTTAGGTTAGGTTAGGTTA
>CAMAOI020000019.1:0-28940 GCA_945859575.2 Herminia tarsipennalis
GCCCTGCGAGGAAAGTTCCCACCCGGGCTCAGCGTACTTTGTTACGCCGACGACACGCTCGTCACAGCCCGGGCACGGAATTTCGAGGAGGCGGCGCGCCTGGCCACCCTAGGGGTTTCCCGAATGGTCGGGCGCATCGAGGCGCTGGGGTTGAGAGTGGCGCTTGAAAAGACGGAGGCCCTGTTGTTTCATGGGCCCCGTCGCGGTCCACCGGCTGGCGCCTCCTTGGTCGTCAACTCGGTCCTCGTACCGATACGCCCTCAGATGAAATATCTGGGGTTGGTGTTGGATGGGCGATGGCTCTTCGACGAGCATTTTCGCATCCTTGTGCCCAAACTTGAGGCTACTGCTGCCGCCCTGGGTCGGCTTTTGCCAAATCTTGGCGGTCCCAGTGCCTCAAGCCGACGGCTTTACATGGGGGTGGTACGGTCGATGGCGCTTTACGGCGCGCCCGTGTGGGCGGAGACCCTGTCCGCCCAGAATAGGGTTCGTTTGTGGAGACCCCAACGAACCATGGCGGTCCGGGCCATACGCGGTTACCGCACGGTGTCCACCGATGCGGCGTGCGCGTTGGCCGGAACTCCCCCGTGGGATTTGGATGCGGAAGTACTCGCCGACGTCTACTGGCAGGCGGCGGAGGTCCGGGCTGGGGGCTCTTGCCCCATGCCCGAACAACTGCGCGCCTGGCGCAGTCAGGCCCACCGGGACATCATGGCCCGGTGGAGGTCCCGGCTGGAGGCTCCACGTGCCGGTTTCCGAACCGTGGAGGTGCTCCAGCCGGTCCTTGAGGAGTGGGCGGTGAGGCAGCACGGGACCCTTTCCTTCCGGCTGGTGCAGGTTCTTTCCGGGCATGGGTGCTTCGGAAAGTACCTGCATTCGGTTGCGCGGAGGGAATCGCGTCCCGACTGTCATCACTGCGATTGCGGTGAGGACTCGGCGCAGCACACTCTCGAGCAGTGCCCTGCCTGGGAGCAGCAGCGTCGAGTCCTCACCGCAGTGGTGGGTCGTGACCTCTCGCTGCCGACCGTGGTGTCATCTATGGTCCGCAGCGAGACGTCTTGGAACGCGGTCGCATCCTTTTGCGAGGACGTCATCTCGCAGAAGGAGGCGGCGGAGCGACGCAGGGAGGAGGACTCCCTTGCTGATCCGCTTCGTCACCGGCGAACCGGGCGGCGTCGGCGCGACCATCTGCGCCTGATGCCGCCCTAATGGTGGGGCCGCGGGTGGGGGTTGACGGGGCCTTTTCCCCCCACTCGTAGCCTTCCGCGACGTCGGCGTCCTGCAGTGTACCCCAGGACGCCGCCGGAGTAGGAGTGCCCGGCATCTCGCCGCGCCGGGCACTGCCACTGAATTGGCCGCCGATGGTATAGCAGATTCCGGCGGCCCGTTCGCGCAGGTGGCGCGATGGTACACGGCCGATTTTTTAGTGGGGGCAGGTCCCACACTACCTCCAGCGTCTGCCCCGGGTGCTGGAGGTGTGCGTTAGGCATTTTTTACGGCCTTAAAAAAAAAAAAAAAAAAAAAAAAGGTTAGGTTAGGTTTTTTTTTTTTTTTTTTTTAGTTTTAATCATAGATTCCTCCAACATAATCGGAGCCCGTGTTTGCGTTATTTTGTTTTTTATTGGGGTATGGAATTTGTTTTTACGTAGGTCGGGAAAGACCATCTATTGTCTTTTTTATTTTATTGAGCTATCTTTAATTAATTATCTATATTTAACTGTTTATATAAGTTACTTATTTATAGTTACTTTTCCTAGTTTTACAGCTTGCATGATTTCTTAATATATAGTTTATTATATACAGATTCATACTTTTGTTAGCTCTACTTTTATTGTTTGCTTTGTTTACTGTACAATAGGTTAAGTACGTTTTTGTGGTGCTTCTAATTTTAAAGGTCAAGTTTGAGTCTCTTTTACGTGCCGTCATTTGACCACCTGTGGCTATATGGAGGGACATTGTTATGTGTGAGCCTATGGTTTTCAGGTTGTGCTGTTTTTGCATCAAGGACTGAGCTGTTCTTCTAGGAGCTTTTTTCAGGTAATGCGTCTTTGCTGCGTTGTCCGTGAATGGAAGCCTATCATACTTATTATGGTTTGGTTCATTCACGGTTTTGCAGTCTATCGCTATGATCTTGTACCTGAAAAGATGCTCTGAGACAACATTAGCAGTAGGACACCGAGGCCCTAGCTATGCTGTCCCATTTCCTACGTACTGGGCACTCTCTGCTGAATGCGTTGTGCGCGCTATTCTCCAGCCTTGACTTCTTGCAATTGATGCACTCGGGTGGTTCTCCAGTTTCAACGCCTGGGCATGCCGTGCGGAGGTGCGGTCCGCTGCAGTGGCTGCAGAGATCCTCAGGATCTTTGCAGAACCTGCGGCCATGTCCGTATGCCAAGCACCTAGAGCATTGGACGAGCGGGGACTGGTCTTCGACATGCACGTGCTGGAGGTCCACTCGTAGTTTCCCTGCCTCTGTAGCTCTTCTCCATATTGTGGGGGAAACTTCCAGGACTATGTGACCAGCATGCGGATTTCTTGTTCTCTTCCTGTATTTGACCTTTATCCTGTCCTTCTCGTTGTCGAGGCCATGGAAAACCCCCCGGTTCTGGTTCCGGAGGGCCTTCAATACATCGTCATCACTATGTATTGAAAGAACGTCCTTTAGAACCAGAAGCGGGTCCTTGTTTTTCACCTCTTCGACAACGAGGTGGGCTCCTGCTTTCTCCAGCCTTTCTTTGACCTTTCTCCTATCTTCTTCCGTTTCACACCCCACAATTATTTTCCTGTCTTTTGCTTTTCTTACTTTCTCCACTTTTATCCAGCCTTCCTTCGCATCCACTGCTTTCCTGACTTTTTCTAACACTTCCTCTCCTGTATCCATTTCATTTTCCGACGTGACGACTACTGAGTGCAATGCCCTTGGCTCAGGCATTAGTCTGGCCGCAGGCTTAGTAGTCGCCACGTGTGCGTAGGTGGTTCTCTCCGGTGTTTCTTTTCTTTCTTCCATTATAGCTTTTAGTTGTTCCATTCTTTGTCCATTTTTTAACCTTAAAAATTATAACTAAAATTCAATGTTTTGTTAGGGTATAGGTGGATTTTAGAGGAAACAAACAAGTAGGTATATGAATTTTTTGATTTCCAGGTGGCGGAGGATAACAAACGAGGTGTCCAGAGATGCGTCTCGCCGAGTGCTACAGGATGACGTTTAGAACGGGATCAGTGTTCGTAGAAAAAATTCAAAAAATCTTCAAAAAACCGAAAAATTAGGGAATTTTTGAAGGTTTTTCCACTATTTTCCGGGGAAAACGTCAATTATAAGCGACCAGGGATCAAGGGTAGGTAGTTGGCACGGCAAGGTACCTCTTACGAAACAAAAAATTCACCCTAGACCGAGTGCTGAGTAAGCAGACTTGTTCAAAGTCAAAAATTGTCAAAATTTAATCGTAATTAAATTAAAAAGTCAAAAAATATTCAAAAAATGTCAAAAAATTTGTTAGCACGGGGTGCGCGCTAGCTCCCGGAATACAAAACGACCCTAATATCAATACCTATAGAACAAAAAACCTAAATAAAATTCAAAAAACCTTAAAAATTATAACTAAAATTCAATGTTTTGTTAGGGTATAGGTGGATTTTAGAGGAAACAAACAAGTAGGTATATGAATTTTTTGATTTCCAGGTGGCGGAGGATAACAAACGAGGTGTCCAGAGATGCGTCTCGCCGAGTGCTACAGGATGACGTTTAGAACGGGATCAGTGTTCGTAGAAAAAATTCAAAAAATCTTCAAAAAACCGAAAAATTAGGGAATTTTTGAAGGTTTTTCCACTATTTTCCGGGGAAAACGTCAATTATAAGCGACCAGGGATCAAGGGTAGGTAGTTGGCACGGCAAGGTACCTCTTACGAAACAAAAAATTCACCCTAGACCGAGTGCTGAGTAAGCAGACTTGTTCAAAGTCAAAAATTGTCAAAATTTAATCGTAATTAAATTAAAAAGTCAAAAAATATTCAAAAAATGTCAAAAAATTTGTTAGCACGGGGTGCGCGCTAGCTCCCGGAATACAAAACGACCCTAATATCAATACCTATAGAACAAAAAACCTAAATAAAATTCAAAAAACCTTAAAAATTATAACTAAAATTCAATGTTTTGTTAGGGTATAGGTGGATTTTAGAGGAAACAAACAAGTAGGTATATGAATTTTTTGATTTCCAGGTGGCGGAGGATAACAAACGAGGTGTCCAGAGATGCGTCTCGCCGAGTGCTACAGGATGACGTTTAGAACGGGATCAGTGTTCGTAGAAAAAATTCAAAAAATCTTCAAAAAACCGAAAAATTAGGGAATTTTTGAAGGTTTTTCCACTATTTTCCGGGGAAAACGTCAATTATAAGCGACCAGGGATCAAGGGTAGGTAGTTGGCACGGCAAGGTACCTCTTACGAAACAAAAAATTCACCCTAGACCGAGTGCTGAGTAAGCAGACTTGTTCAAAGTCAAAAATTGTCAAAATTTAATCGTAATTAAATTAAAAAGTCAAAAAATATTCAAAAAATGTCAAAAAATTTGTTAGCACGGGGTGCGCGCTAGCTCCCGGAATACAAAACGACCCTAATATCAATACCTATAGAACAAAAAACCTAAATAAAATTCAAAAAACCTTAAAAATTATAACTAAAATTCAATGTTTTGTTAGGGTATAGGTGGATTTTAGAGGAAACAAACAAGTAGGTATATGAATTTTTTGATTTCCAGGTGGCGGAGGATAACAAACGAGGTGTCCAGAGATGCGTCTCGCCGAGTGCTACAGGATGACGTTTAGAACGGGATCAGTGTTCGTAGAAAAAATTCAAAAAATCTTCAAAAAACCGAAAAATTTGGGAATTTTTGAAGGTTTTTCCACTATTTTCCGGGGAAAACGTCAATTATAAGCGACCAGGGATCAAGGGTAGGTAGTTGGCACGGCAAGGTACCTCTTACGAAACAAAAAATTCACCCTAGACCGAGTGCTGAGTAAGCAGACTTGTTCAAAGTCAAAAATTGTCAAAATTTAATCGTAATTAAATTAAAAAGTCAAAAAATATTCAAAAAATGTCAAAAAATTTGTTAGCACGGGGTGCGCGCTAGCGCCCGGAATACAAAACGACCCTAATATCAATACCTATAGAACAAAAAACCTAAATAAAATTCAAAAAACCTTAAAAATTATAACTAAAATTCAATGTTTTGTTAGGGTATAGGTGGATTTTAGAGGAAACAAACAAGTAGGTATATGAATTTTTTGATTTCCAGGTGGCGGAGGATAACAAACGAGGTGTCCAGAGATGCGTCTCGCCGAGTGCTACAGGATGACGTTTAGAACGGGATCAGTGTTCGTAGAAAAAATTCAAAAAATCTTCAAAAAACCGAAAAATTAGGGAATTTTTGAAGGTTTTTCCACTATTTTCCGGGGAAAACGTCAATTATAAGCGACCAGGGATCAAGGGTAGGTAGTTGGCACGGCAAGGTACCTCTTACGAAACAAAAAATTCACCCTAGACCGAGTGCTGAGTAAGCAGACTTGTTCAAAGTCAAAAATTGTCAAAATTTAATCGTAATTAAATTAAAAAGTCAAAAAATATTCAAAAAATGTCAAAAAATTTGTTAGCACGGGGTGCGCGCTAGCTCCCGGAATACAAAACGACCCTAATATCAATACCTATAGAACAAAAAACCTAAATAAAATTCAAAAAACCTTAAAAATTATAACTAAAATTCAATGTTTTGTTAGGGTATAGGTGGATTTTAGAGGAAACAAACAAGTAGGTATATGAATTTTTTGATTTCCAGGTGGCGGAGGATAACAAACGAGGTGTCCAGAGATGCGTCTCGCCGAGTGCTACAGGATGACGTTTAGAACGGGATCAGTGTTCGTAGAAAAAATTCAAAAAATCTTCAAAAAACCGAAAAATTAGGGAATTTTTGAAGGTTTTTCCACTATTTTCCGGGGAAAACGTCAATTATAAGCGACCAGGGATCAAGGGTAGGTAGTTGGCACGGCAAGGTACCTCTTACGAAACAAAAAATTCACCCTAGACCGAGTGCTGAGTAAGCAGACTTGTTCAAAGTCAAAAATTGTCAAAATTTAATCGTAATTAAATTAAAAAGTCAAAAAATATTCAAAAAATGTCAAAAAATTTGTTAGCACGGGGTGCGCGCTAGCTCCCGGAATACAAAACGACCCTAATATCAATACCTATAGAACAAAAAACCTAAATAAAATTCAAAAAACCTTAAAAATTATAACTAAAATTCAATGTTTTGTTAGGGTATAGGTGGATTTTAGAGGAAACAAACAAGTAGGTATATGAATTTTTTGATTTCCAGGTGGCGGAGGATAACAAACGAGGTGTCCAGAGATGCGTCTCGCCGAGTGCTACAGGATGACGTTTAGAACGGGATCAGTGTTCGTAGAAAAAATTCAAAAAATCTTCAAAAAACCGAAAAATTAGGGAATTTTTGAAGGTTTTTCCACTATTTTCCGGGGAAAACGTCAATTATAAGCGACCAGGGATCAAGGGTAGGTAGTTGGCACGGCAAGGTACCTCTTACGAAACAAAAAATTCACCCTAGACCGAGTGCTGAGTAAGCAGACTTGTTCAAAGTCAAAAATTGTCAAAATTTAATCGTAATTAAATTAAAAAGTCAAAAAATATTCAAAAAATGTCAAAAAATTTGTTAGCACGGGGTGCGCGCTAGCTCCCGGAATACAAAACGACCCTAATATCAATACCTATAGAACAAAAAACCTAAATAAAATTCAAAAAACCTTAAAAATTATAACTAAAATTCAATGTTTTGTTAGGGTATAGGTGGATTTTAGAGGAAACAAACAAGTAGGTATATGAATTTTTTGATTTCCAGGTGGCGGAGGATAACAAACGAGGTGTCCAGAGATGCGTCTCGCCGAGTGCTACAGGATGACGTTTAGAACGGGATCAGTGTTCGTAGAAAAAATTCAAAAAATCTTCAAAAAACCGAAAAATTAGGGAATTTTTGAAGGTTTTTCCACTATTTTCCGGGGAAAACGTCAATTATAAGCGACCAGGGATCAAGGGTAGGTAGTTGGCACGGCAAGGTACCTCTTACGAAACAAAAAATTCACCCTAGACCGAGTGCTGAGTAAGCAGACTTGTTCAAAGTCAAAAATTGTCAAAATTTAATCGTAATTAAATTAAAAAGTCAAAAAATATTCAAAAAATGTCAAAAAATTTGTTAGCACGGGGTGCGCGCTAGCTCCCGGAATACAAAACGACCCTAATATCAATACCTATAGAACAAAAAACCTAAATAAAATTCAAAAAACCTTAAAAATTATAACTAAAATTCAATGTTTTGTTAGGGTATAGGTGGATTTTAGAGGAAACAAACAAGTAGGTATATGAATTTTTTGATTTCCAGGTGGCGGAGGATAACAAACGAGGTGTCCAGAGATGCGTCTCGCCGAGTGCTACAGGATGACGTTTAGAACGGGATCAGTGTTCGTAGAAAAAATTCAAAAAATCTTCAAAAAACCGAAAAATTAGGGAATTTTTGAAGGTTTTTCCACTATTTTCCGGGGAAAACGTCAATTATAAGCGACCAGGGATCAAGGGTAGGTAGTTGGCACGGCAAGGTACCTCTTACGAAACAAAAAATTCACCCTAGACCGAGTGCTGAGTAAGCAGACTTGTTCAAAGTCAAAAATTGTCAAAATTTAATCGTAATTAAATTAAAAAGTCAAAAAATATTCAAAAAATGTCAAAAAATTTGTTAGCACGGGGTGCGCGCTAGCTCCCGGAATACAAAACGACCCTAATTTCAATACCTATAGAACAAAAAACCTAAATAAAATTCAAAAAACCTTAAAAATTATAACTAAAATTCAATGTTTTGTTAGGGTATAGGTGGATTTTAGAGGAAACAAACAAGTAGGTATATGAATTTTTTGATTTCCAGGTGGCGGAGGATAACAAACGAGGTGTCCAGAGATGCGTCTCGCCGAGTGCTACAGGATGACGTTTAGAACGGGATCAGTGTTCGTAGAAAAAATTCAAAAAATCTTCAAAAAACCGAAAAATTAGGGAATTTTTGAAGGTTTTTCCACTATTTTCCGGGGAAAACGTCAATTATAAGCGACCAGGGATCAAGGGTAGGTAGTTGGCACGGCAAGGTACCTCTTACGAAACAAAAAATTCACCCTAGACCGAGTGCTGAGTAAGCAGACTTGTTCAAAGTCAAAAATTGTCAAAATTTAATCGTAATTAAATTAAAAAGTCAAAAAATATTCAAAAAATGTCAAAAAATTTGTTAGCACGGGGTGCGCGCTAGCTCCCGGAATACAAAACGACCCTAATATCAATACCTATAGAACAAAAAACCTAAATAAAATTCAAAAAACCTTAAAAATTATAACTAAAATTCAATGTTTTGTTAGGGTATAGGTGGATTTTAGAGGAAACAAACAAGTAGGTATATGAATTTTTTGATTTCCAGGTGGCGGAGGATAACAAACGAGGTGTCCAGAGATGCGTCTCGCCGAGTGCTACAGGATGACGTTTAGAACGGGATCAGTGTTCGTAGAAAAAATTCAAAAAATCTTCAAAAAACCGAAAAATTAGGGAATTTTTGAAGGTTTTTCCACTATTTTCCGGGGAAAACGTCAATTATAAGCGACCAGGGATCAAGGGTAGGTAGTTGGCACGGCAAGGTACCTCTTACGAAACAAAAAATTCACCCTAGACCGAGTGCTGAGTAAGCAGACTTGTTCAAAGTCAAAAATTGTCAAAATTTAATCGTAATTAAATTAAAAAGTCAAAAAATATTCAAAAAATGTCAAAAAATTTGTTAGCACGGGGTGCGCGCTAGCTCCCGGAATACAAAACGACCCTAATATCAATACCTATAGAACAAAAAACCTAAATAAAATTCAAAAAACCTTAAAAATTATAACTAAAATTCAATGTTTTGTTAGGGTATAGGTGGATTTTAGAGGAAACAAACAAGTAGGTATATGAATTTTTTGATTTCCAGGTGGCGGAGGATAACAAACGAGGTGTCCAGAGATGCGTCTCGCCGAGTGCTACAGGATGACGTTTAGAACGGGATCAGTGTTCGTAGAAAAAATTCAAAAAATCTTCAAAAAACCGAAAAATTAGGGAATTTTTGAAGGTTTTTCCACTATTTTCCGGGGAAAACGTCAATTATAAGCGACCAGGGATCAAGGGTAGGTAGTTGGCACGGCAAGGTACCTCTTACGAAACAAAAAATTCACCCTAGACCGAGTGCTGAGTAAGCAGACTTGTTCAAAGTCAAAAATTGACAAAATTTAATCGTAATTAAATTAAAAAGTCAAAAAATATTCAAAAAATGTCAAAAAATTTGTTAGCACGGGGTGCGCGCTAGCTCCCGGAATACAAAACGACCCTAATATCAATACCTATAGAACAAAAAACCTAAATAAAATTCAAAAAACCTTAAAAATTATAACTAAAATTCAATGTTTTGTTAGGGTATAGGTGGATTTTAGAGGAAACAAACAAGTAGGTATATGAATTTTTTGATTTCCAGGTGGCGGAGGATAACAAACGAGGTGTCCAGAGATGCGTCTCGCCGAGTGCTACAGGATGACGTTTAGAACGGGATCAGTGTTCGTAGAAAAAATTCAAAAAATCTTCAAAAAACCGAAAAATTAGGGAATTTTTGAAGGTTTTTCCACTATTTTCCGGGGAAAACGTCAATTATAAGCGACCAGGGATCAAGGGTAGGTAGTTGGCACGGCAAGGTACCTCTTACGAAACAAAAAATTCACCCTAGACCGAGTGCTGAGTAAGCAGACTTGTTCAAAGTCAAAAATTGTCAAAATTTAATCGTAATTAAATTAAAAAGTCAAAAAATATTCAAAAAATGTCAAAAAATTTGTTAGCACGGGGTGCGCGCTAGCTCCCGGAATACAAAACGACCCTAATATCAATACCTATAGAACAAAAAACCTAAATAAAATTCAAAAAACCTTAAAAATTATAACTAAAATTCAATGTTTTGTTAGGGTATAGGTGGATTTTAGAGGAAACAAACAAGTAGGTATATGAATTTTTTGATTTCCAGGTGGCGGAGGATAACAAACGAGGTGTCCAGAGATGCGTCTCGCCGAGTGCTACAGGATGACGTTTAGAACGGGATCAGTGTTCGTAGAAAAAATTCAAAAAATCTTCAAAAAACCGAAAAATTAGGGAATTTTTGAAGGTTTTTCCACTATTTTCCGGGGAAAACGTCAATTATAAGCGACCAGGGATCAAGGGTAGGTAGTTGGCACGGCAAGGTACCTCTTACGAAACAAAAAAATCACCCTAGACCGAGTGCTGAGTAAGCAGACTTGTTCAAAGTCAAAAATTGTCAAAATTTAATCGTAATTAAATTAAAAAGTCAAAAAATATTCAAAAAATGTCAAAAAATTTGTTAGCACGGGGTGCGCGCTAGCTCCCGGAATACAAAACGACCCTAATATCAATACCTATAGAACAAAAAACCTAAATAAAATTCAAAAAACCTTAAAAATTATAACTAAAATTCAATGTTTTGTTAGGGTATAGGTGGATTTTAGAGGAAACAAACAAGTAGGTATATGAATTTTTTGATTTCCAGGTGGCGGAGGATAACAAACGAGGTGTCCAGAGATGCGTCTCGCCGAGTGCTACAGGATGACGTTTAGAACGGGATCAGTGTTCGTAGAAAAAATTCAAAAAATCTTCAAAAAACCGAAAAATTAGGGAATTTTTGAAGGTTTTTCCACTATTTTCCGGGGAAAACGTCAATTATAAGCGACCAGGGATCAAGGGTAGGTAGTTGGCACGGCAAGGTACCTCTTACGAAACAAAAAATTCACCCTAGACCGAGTGCTGAGTAAGCAGACTTGTTCAAAGTCAAAAATTGTCAAAATTTAATCGTAATTAAATTAAAAAGTCAAAAAATATTCAAAAAATGTCAAAAAATTTGTTAGCACGGGGTGCGCGCTAGCTCCCGGAATACAAAACGACCCTAATATCAATACCTATAGAACAAAAAACCTAAATAAAATTCAAAAAACCTTAAAAATTATAACTAAAATTCAATGTTTTGTTAGGGTATAGGTGGATTTTAGAGGAAACAAACAAGTAGGTATATGAATTTTTTGATTTCCAGGTGGCGGAGGATAACAAACGAGGTGTCCAGAGATGCGTCTCGCCGAGTGCTACAGGATGACGTTTAGAACGGGATCAGTGTTCGTAGAAAAAATTCAAAAAATCTTCAAAAAACCGAAAAATTAGGGAATTTTTGAAGGTTTTTCCACTATTTTCCGGGGAAAACGTCAATTATAAGCGACCAGGGATCAAGGGTAGGTAGTTGGCACGGCAAGGTACCTCTTACGAAACAAAAAATTCACCCTAGACCGAGTGCTGAGTAAGCAGACTTGTTCAAAGTCAAAAATTGTCAAAATTTAATCGTAATTAAATTAAAAAGTCAAAAAATATTCAAAAAATGTCAAAAAATTTGTTAGCACGGGGTGCGCGCTAGCTCCCGGAATACAAAACGACCCTAATATCAATACCTATAGAACAAAAAACCTAAATAAAATTCAAAAAACCTTAAAAATTATAACTAAAATTCAATGTTTTGTTAGGGTATAGGTGGATTTTAGAGGAAACAAACAAGTAGGTATATGAATTTTTTGATTTCCAGGTGGCGGAGGATAACAAACGAGGTGTCCAGAGATGCGTCTCGCCGAGTGCTACAGGATGACGTTTAGAACGGGATCAGTGTTCGTAGAAAAAATTCAAAAAATCTTCAAAAAACCGAAAAATTAGGGAATTTTTGAAGGTTTTTCCACTATTTTCCGGGGAAAACGTCAATTATAAGCGACCAGGGATCAAGGGTAGGTAGTTGGCACGGCAAGGTACCTCTTACGAAACAAAAAATTCACCCTAGACCGAGTGCTGAGTAAGCAGACTTGTTCAAAGTCAAAAATTGTCAAAATTTAATCGTAATTAAATTAAAAAGTCAAAAAATATTCAAAAAATGTCAAAAAATTTGTTAGCACGGGGTGCGCGCTAGCTCCCGGAATACAAAACGACCCTAATATCAATACCTATAGAACAAAAAACCTAAATAAAATTCAAAAAACCTTAAAAATTATAACTAAAATTCAATGTTTTGTTAGGGTATAGGTGGATTTTAGAGGAAACAAACAAGTAGGTATATGAATTTTTTGATTTCCAGGTGGCGGAGGATAACAAACGAGGTGTCCAGAGATGCGTCTCGCCGAGTGCTACAGGATGACGTTTAGAACGGGATCAGTGTTCGTAGAAAAAATTCAAAAAATCTTCAAAAAACCGAAAAATTAGGGAATTTTTGAAGGTTTTTCCACTATTTTCCGGGGAAAACGTCAATTATAAGCGACCAGGGATCAAGGGTAGGTAGTTGGCACGGCAAGGTACCTCTTACGAAACAAAAAATTCACCCTAGACCGAGTGCTGAGTAAGCAGACTTGTTCAAAGTCAAAAATTGACAAAATTTAATCGTAATTAAATTAAAAAGTCAAAAAATATTCAAAAAATGTCAAAAAATTTGTTAGCACGGGGTGCGCGCTAGCTCCCGGAATACAAAACGACCCTAATATCAATACCTATAGAACAAAAAACCTAAATAAAATTCAAAAAACCTTAAAAATTATAACTAAAATTCAATGTTTTGTTAGGGTATAGGTGGATTTTAGAGGAAACAAACAAGTAGGTATATGAATTTTTTGATTTCCAGGTGGCGGAGGATAACAAACGAGGTGTCCAGAGATGCGTCTCGCCGAGTGCTACAGGATGACGTTTAGAACGGGATCAGTGTTCGTAGAAAAAATTCAAAAAATCTTCAAAAAACCGAAAAATTAGGGAATTTTTGAAGGTTTTTCCACTATTTTCCGGGGAAAACGTCAATTATAAGCGACCAGGGATCAAGGGTAGGTAGTTGGCACGGCAAGGTACCTCTTACGAAACAAAAAATTCACCCTAGACCGAGTGCTGAGTAAGCAGACTTGTTCAAAGTCAAAAATTGTCAAAATTTAATCGTAATTAAATTAAAAAGTCAAAAAATATTCAAAAAATGTCAAAAAATTTGTTAGCACGGGGTGCGCGCTAGCTCCCGGAATACAAAACGACCCTAATATCAATACCTATAGAACAAAAAACCTAAATAAAATTCAAAAAACCTTAAAAATTATAACTAAAATTCAATGTTTTGTTAGGGTATAGGTGGATTTTAGAGGAAACAAACAAGTAGGTATATGAATTTTTTGATTTCCAGGTGGCGGAGGATAACAAACGAGGTGTCCAGAGATGCGTCTCGCCGAGTGCTACAGGATGACGTTTAGAACGGGATCAGTGTTCGTAGAAAAAATTCAAAAAATCTTCAAAAAACCGAAAAATTAGGGAATTTTTGAAGGTTTTTCCACTATTTTCCGGGGAAAACGTCAATTATAAGCGACCAGGGATCAAGGGTAGGTAGTTGGCACGGCAAGGTACCTCTTACGAAACAAAAAATTCACCCTAGACCGAGTGCTGAGTAAGCAGACTTGTTCAAAGTCAAAAATTGTCAAAATTTAATCGTAATTAAATTAAAAAGTCAAAAAATATTCAAAAAATGTCAAAAAATTTGTTAGCACGGGGTGCGCGCTAGCTCCCGGAATACAAAACGACCCTAATATCAATACCTATAGAACAAAAAACCTAAATAAAATTCAAAAAACCTTAAAAATTATAACTAAAATTCAATGTTTTGTTAGGGTATAGGTGGATTTTAGAGGAAACAAACAAGTAGGTATATGAATTTTTTGATTTCCAGGTGGCGGAGGATAACAAACGAGGTGTCCAGAGATGCGTCTCGCCGAGTGCTACAGGATGACGTTTAGAACGGGATCAGTGTTCGTAGAAAAAATTCAAAAAATCTTCAAAAAACCGAAAAATTAGGGAATTTTTGAAGGTTTTTCCACTATTTTCCGGGGAAAACGTCAATTATAAGCGACCAGGGATCAAGGGTAGGTAGTTGGCACGGCAAGGTACCTCTTACGAAACAAAAAATTCACCCTAGACCGAGTGCTGAGTAAGCAGACTTGTTCAAAGTCAAAAATTGTCAAAATTTAATCGTAATTAAATTAAAAAGTCAAAAAATATTCAAAAAATGTCAAAAAATTTGTTAGCACGGGGTGCGCGCTAGCTTCCGGAATACAAAACGACCCTAATATCAATACCTATAGAACAAAAAACCTAAATAAAATTCAAAAAACCTTAAAAATTATAACTAAAATTCAATGTTTTGTTAGGGTATAGGTGGATTTTAGAGGAAACAAACAAGTAGGTATATGAATTTTTTGATTTCCAGGTGGCGGAGGATAACAAACGAGGTGTCCAGAGATGCGTCTCGCCGAGTGCTACAGGATGACGTTTAGAACGGGATCAGTGTTCGTAGAAAAAATTCAAAAAATCTTCAAAAAACCGAAAAATTAGGGAATTTTTGAAGGTTTTTCCACTATTTTCCGGGGAAAACGTCAATTATAAGCGACCAGGGATCAAGGGTAGGTAGTTGGCACGGCAAGGTACCTCTTACGAAACAAAAAATTCACCCTAGACCGAGTGCTGAGTAAGCAGACTTGTTCAAAGTCAAAAATTGTCAAAATTTAATCGTAATTAAATTAAAAAGTCAAAAAATATTCAAAAAATGTCAAAAAATTTGTTAGCACGGGGTGCGCGCTAGCTCCCGGAATACAAAACGACCCTAATATCAATACCTATAGAACAAAAAACCTAAATAAAATTCAAAAAACCTTAAAAATTATAACTAAAATTCAATGTTTTGTTAGGGTATAGGTGGATTTTAGAGGAAACAAACAAGTAGGTATATGAATTTTTTGATTTCCAGGTGGCGGAGGATAACAAACGAGGTGTCCAGAGATGCGTCTCGCCGAGTGCTACAGGATGACGTTTAGAACGGGATCAGTGTTCGTAGAAAAAATTCAAAAAATCTTCAAAAAACCGAAAAATTAGGGAATTTTTGAAGGTTTTTCCACTATTTTCCGGGGAAAACGTCAATTATAAGCGACCAGGGATCAAGGGTAGGTAGTTGGCACGGCAAGGTACCTCTTACGAAACAAAAAATTCACCCTAGACCGAGTGCTGAGTAAGCAGACTTGTTCAAAGTCAAAAATTGTCAAAATTTAATCGTAATTAAATTAAAAAGTCAAAAAATATTCAAAAAATGTCAAAAAATTTGTTAGCACGGGGTGCGCGCTAGCTCCCGGAATACAAAACGACCCTAATATCAATACCTATAGAACAAAAAACCTAAATAAAATTCAAAAAACCTTAAAAATTATAACTAAAATTCAATGTTTTGTTAGGGTATAGGTGGATTTTAGAGGAAACAAACAAGTAGGTATATGAATTTTTTGATTTCCAGGTGGCGGAGGATAACAAACGAGGTGTCCAGAGATGCGTCTCGCCGAGTGCTACAGGATGACGTTTAGAACGGGATCAGTGTTCGTAGAAAAAATTCAAAAAATCTTCAAAAAACCGAAAAATTAGGGAATTTTTGAAGGTTTTTCCACTATTTTCCGGGGAAAACGTCAATTATAAGCGACCAGGGATCAAGGGTAGGTAGTTGGCACGGCAAGGTACCTCTTACGAAACAAAAAATTCACCCTAGACCGAGTGCTGAGTAAGCAGACTTGTTCAAAGTCAAAAATTGTCAAAATTTAATCGTAATTAAATTAAAAAGTCAAAAAATATTCAAAAAATGTCAAAAAATTTGTTAGCACGGGGTGCGCGCTAGCTCCCGGAATACAAAACGACCCTAATATCAATACCTATAGAACAAAAAACCTAAATAAAATTCAAAAAACCTTAAAAATTATAACTAAAATTCAATGTTTTGTTAGGGTATAGGTGGATTTTAGAGGAAACAAACAAGTAGGTATATGAATTTTTTGATTTCCAGGTGGCGGAGGATAACAAACGAGGTGTCCAGAGATGCGTCTCGCCGAGTGCTACAGGATGACGTTTAGAACGGGATCAGTGTTCGTAGAAAAAATTCAAAAAATCTTCAAAAAACCGAAAAATTAGGGAATTTTTGAAGGTTTTTCCACTATTTTCCGGGGAAAACGTCAATTATAAGCGACCAGGGATCAAGGGTAGGTAGTTGGCACGGCAAGGTACCTCTTACGAAACAAAAAATTCACCCTAGACCGAGTGCTGAGTAAGCAGACTTGTTCAAAGTCAAAAATTGTCAAAATTTAATCGTAATTAAATTAAAAAGTCAAAAAATATTCAAAAAATGTCAAAAAATTTGTTAGCACGGGGTGCGCGCTAGCTCCCGGAATACAAAACGACCCTAATATCAATACCTATAGAACAAAAAACCTAAATAAAATTCAAAAAACCTTAAAAATTATAACTAAAATTCAATGTTTTGTTAGGGTATAGGTGGATTTTAGAGGAAACAAACAAGTAGGTATATGAATTTTTTGATTTCCAGGTGGCGGAGGATAACAAACGAGGTGTCCAGAGATGCGTCTCGCCGAGTGCTACAGGATGACGTTTAGAACGGGATCAGTGTTCGTAGAAAAAATTCAAAAAATCTTCAAAAAACCGAAAAATTAGGGAATTTTTGAAGGTTTTTCCACTATTTTCCGGGGAAAACGTCAATTATAAGCGACCAGGGATCAAGGGTAGGTAGTTGGCACGGCAAGGTACCTCTTACGAAACAAAAAATTCACCCTAGACCGAGTGCTGAGTAAGCAGACTTGTTCAAAGTCAAAAATTGTCAAAATTTAATCGTAATTAAATTAAAAAGTCAAAAAATATTCAAAAAATGTCAAAAAATTTGTTAGCACGGGGTGCGCGCTAGCTCCCGGAATACAAAACGACCCTAATATCAATACCTATAGAACAAAAAACCTAAATAAAATTCAAAAAACCTTAAAAATTATAACTAAAATTCAATGTTTTGTTAGGGTATAGGTGGATTTTAGAGGAAACAAACAAGTAGGTATATGAATTTTTTGATTTCCAGGTGGCGGAGGATAACAAACGAGGTGTCCAGAGATGCGTCTCGCCGAGTGCTACAGGATGACGTTTAGAACGGGATCAGTGTTCGTAGAAAAAATTCAAAAAATCTTCAAAAAACCGAAAAATTAGGGAATTTTTGAAGGTTTTTCCACTATTTTCCGGGGAAAACGTCAATTATAAGCGACCAGGGATCAAGGGTAGGTAGTTGGCACGGCAAGGTACCTCTTACGAAACAAAAAATTCACCCTAGACCGAGTGCTGAGTAAGCAGACTTGTTCAAAGTCAAAAATTGTCAAAATTTAATCGTAATTAAATTAAAAAGTCAAAAAATATTCAAAAAATGTCAAAAAATTTGTTAGCACGGGGTGCGCGCTAGCTCCCGGAATACAAAACGACCCTAATATCAATACCTATAGAACAAAAAACCTAAATAAAATTCAAAAAACCTTAAAAATTATAACTAAAATTCAATGTTTTGTTAGGGTATAGGTGGATTTTAGAGGAAACAAACAAGTAGGTATATGAATTTTTTGATTTCCAGGTGGCGGAGGATAACAAACGAGGTGTCCAGAGATGCGTCTCGCCGAGTGCTACAGGATGACGTTTAGAACGGGATCAGTGTTCGTAGAAAAAATTCAAAAAATCTTCAAAAAACCGAAAAATTAGGGAATTTTTGAAGGTTTTTCCACTATTTTCCGGGGAAAACGTCAATTATAAGCGACCAGGGATCAAGGGTAGGTAGTTGGCACGGCAAGGTACCTCTTACGAAACAAAAAATTCACCCTAGACCGAGTGCTGAGTAAGCAGACTTGTTCAAAGTCAAAAATTGTCAAAATTTAATCGTAATTAAATTAAAAAGTCAAAAAATATTCAAAAAATGTCAAAAAATTTGTTAGCACGGGGTGCGCGCTAGCTCCCGGAATACAAAACGACCCTAATATCAATACCTATAGAACAAAAAACCTAAATAAAATTCAAAAAACCTTAAAAATTATAACTAAAATTCAATGTTTTGTTAGGGTATAGGTGGATTTTAGAGGAAACAAACAAGTAGGTATATGAATTTTTTGATTTCCAGGTGGCGGAGGATAACAAACGAGGTGTCCAGAGATGCGTCTCGCCGAGTGCTACAGGATGACGTTTAGAACGGGATCAGTGTTCGTAGAAAAAATTCAAAAAATCTTCAAAAAACCGAAAAATTAGGGAATTTTTGAAGGTTTTTCCACTATTTTCCGGGGAAAACGTCAATTATAAGCGACCAGGGATCAAGGGTAGGTAGTTGGCACGGCAAGGTACCTCTTACGAAACAAAAAATTCACCCTAGACCGAGTGCTGAGTAAGCAGACTTGTTCAAAGTCAAAAATTGTCAAAATTTAATCGTAATTAAATTAAAAAGTCAAAAAATATTCAAAAAATGTCAAAAAATTTGTTAGCACGGGGTGCGCGCTAGCTCCCGGAATACAAAACGACCCTAATTTCAATACCTATAGAACAAAAAACCTAAATAAAATTCAAAAAACCTTAAAAATTATAACTAAAATTCAATGTTTTGTTAGGGTATAGGTGGATTTTAGAGGAAACAAACAAGTAGGTATATGAATTTTTTGATTTCCAGGTGGCGGAGGATAACAAACGAGGTGTCCAGAGATGCGTCTCGCCGAGTGCTACAGGATGACGTTTAGAACGGGATCAGTGTTCGTAGAAAAAATTCAAAAAATCTTCAAAAAACCGAAAAATTAGGGAATTTTTGAAGGTTTTTCCACTATTTTCCGGGGAAAACGTCAATTATAAGCGACCAGGGATCAAGGGTAGGTAGTTGGCACGGCAAGGTACCTCTTACGAAACAAAAAATTCACCCTAGACCGAGTGCTGAGTAAGCAGACTTGTTCAAAGTCAAAAATTGTCAAAATTTAATCGTAATTAAATTAAAAAGTCAAAAAATATTCAAAAAATGTCAAAAAATTTGTTAGCACGGGGTGCGCGCTAGCTCCCGGAATACAAAACGACCCTAATATCAATACCTATAGAACAAAAAACCTAAATAAAATTCAAAAAACCTTAAAAATTATAACTAAAATTCAATGTTTTGTTAGGGTATAGGTGGATTTTAGAGGAAACAAACAAGTAGGTATATGAATTTTTTGATTTCCAGGTGGCGGAGGATAACAAACGAGGTGTCCAGAGATGCGTCTCGCCGAGTGCTACAGGATGACGTTTAGAACGGGATCAGTGTTCGTAGAAAAAATTCAAAAAATCTTCAAAAAACCGAAAAATTAGGGAATTTTTGAAGGTTTTTCCACTATTTTCCGGGGAAAACGTCAATTATAAGCGACCAGGGATCAAGGGTAGGTAGTTGGCACGGCAAGGTACCTCTTACGAAACAAAAAATTCACCCTAGACCGAGTGCTGAGTAAGCAGACTTGTTCAAAGTCAAAAATTGTCAAAATTTAATCGTAATTAAATTAAAAAGTCAAAAAATATTCAAAAAATGTCAAAAAATTTGTTAGCACGGGGTGCGCGCTAGCTCCCGGAATACAAAACGACCCTAATATCAATACCTATAGAACAAAAAACCTAAATAAAATTCAAAAAACCTTAAAAATTATAACTAAAATTCAATGTTTTGTTAGGGTATAGGTGGATTTTAGAGGAAACAAACAAGTAGGTATATGAATTTTTTGATTTCCAGGTGGCGGAGGATAACAAACGAGGTGTCCAGAGATGCGTCTCGCCGAGTGCTACAGGATGACGTTTAGAACGGGATCAGTGTTCGTAGAAAAAATTCAAAAAATCTTCAAAAAACCGAAAAATTTGGGAATTTTTGAAGGTTTTTCCACTATTTTCCGGGGAAAACGTCAATTATAAGCGACCAGGGATCAAGGGTAGGTAGTTGGCACGGCAAGGTACCTCTTACGAAACAAAAAATTCACCCTAGACCGAGTGCTGAGTAAGCAGACTTGTTCAAAGTCAAAAATTGTCAAAATTTAATCGTAATTAAATTAAAAAGTCAAAAAATATTCAAAAAATGTCAAAAAATTTGTTAGCACGGGGTGCGCGCTAGCTCCCGGAATACAAAACGACCCTAATATCAATACCTATAGAACAAAAAACCTAAATAAAATTCAAAAAACCTTAAAAATTATAACTAAAATTCAATGTTTTGTTAGGGTATAGGTGGATTTTAGAGGAAACAAACAAGTAGGTATATGAATTTTTTGATTTCCAGGTGGCGGAGGATAACAAACGAGGTGTCCAGAGATGCGTCTCGCCGAGTGCTACAGGATGACGTTTAGAACGGGATCAGTGTTCGTAGAAAAAATTCAAAAAATCTTCAAAAAACCGAAAAATTAGGGAATTTTTGAAGGTTTTTCCACTATTTTCCGGGGAAAACGTCAATTATAAGCGACCAGGGATCAAGGGTAGGTAGTTGGCACGGCAAGGTACCTCTTACGAAACAAAAAATTCACCCTAGACCGAGTGCTGAGTAAGCAGACTTGTTCAAAGTCAAAAATTGTCAAAATTTAATCGTAATTAAATTAAAAAGTCAAAAAATATTCAAAAAATGTCAAAAAATTTGTTAGCACGGGGTGCGCGCTAGCTCCCGGAATACAAAACGACCCTAATATCAATACCTATAGAACAAAAAACCTAAATAAAATTCAAAAAACCTTAAAAATTATAACTAAAATTCAATGTTTTGTTAGGGTATAGGTGGATTTTAGAGGAAACAAACAAGTAGGTATATGAATTTTTTGATTTCCAGGTGGCGGAGGATAACAAACGAGGTGTCCAGAGATGCGTCTCGCCGAGTGCTACAGGATGACGTTTAGAACGGGATCAGTGTTCGTAGAAAAAATTCAAAAAATCTTCAAAAAACCGAAAAATTAGGGAATTTTTGAAGGTTTTTCCACTATTTTCCGGGGAAAACGTCAATTATAAGCGACCAGGGATCAAGGGTAGGTAGTTGGCACGGCAAGGTACCTCTTACGAAACAAAAAATTCACCCTAGACCGAGTGCTGAGTAAGCAGACTTGTTCAAAGTCAAAAATTGTCAAAATTTAATCGTAATTAAATTAAAAAGTCAAAAAATATTCAAAAAATGTCAAAAAATTTGTTAGCACGGGGTGCGCGCTAGCTCCCGGAATACAAAACGACCCTAATATCAATACCTATAGAACAAAAAACCTAAATAAAATTCAAAAAACCTTAAAAATTATAACTAAAATTCAATGTTTTGTTAGGGTATAGGTGGATTTTAGAGGAAACAAACAAGTAGGTATATGAATTTTTTGATTTCCAGGTGGCGGAGGATAACAAACGAGGTGTCCAGAGATGCGTCTCGCCGAGTGCTACAGGATGACGTTTAGAACGGGATCAGTGTTCGTAGAAAAAATTCAAAAAATCTTCAAAAAACCGAAAAATTAGGGAATTTTTGAAGGTTTTTCCACTATTTTCCGGGGAAAACGTCAATTATAAGCGACCAGGGATCAAGGGTAGGTAGTTGGCACGGCAAGGTACCTCTTACGAAACAAAAAATTCACCCTAGACCGAGTGCTGAGTAAGCAGACTTGTTCAAAGTCAAAAATTGTCAAAATTTAATCGTAATTAAATTAAAAAGTCAAAAAATATTCAAAAAATGTCAAAAAATTTGTTAGCACGGGGTGCGCGCTAGCTCCCGGAATACAAAACGACCCTAATATCAATACCTATAGAACAAAAAACCTAAATAAAATTCAAAAAACCTTAAAAATTATAACTAAAATTCAATGTTTTGTTAGGGTATAGGTGGATTTTAGAGGAAACAAACAAGTAGGTATATGAATTTTTTGATTTCCAGGTGGCGGAGGATAACAAACGAGGTGTCCAGAGATGCGTCTCGCCGAGTGCTACAGGATGACGTTTAGAACGGGATCAGTGTTCGTAGAAAAAATTCAAAAAATCTTCAAAAAACCGAAAAATTAGGGAATTTTTGAAGGTTTTTCCACTATTTTCCGGGGAAAACGTCAATTATAAGCGACCAGGGATCAAGGGTAGGTAGTTGGCACGGCAAGGTACCTCTTACGAAACAAAAAATTCACCCTAGACCGAGTGCTGAGTAAGCAGACTTGTTCAAAGTCAAAAATTGTCAAAATTTAATCGTAATTAAATTAAAAAGTCAAAAAATATTCAAAAAATGTCAAAAAATTTGTTAGCACGGGGTGCGCGCTAGCTCCCGGAATACAAAACGACCCTAATATCAATACCTATAGAACAAAAAACCTAAATAAAATTCAAAAAACCTTAAAAATTATAACTAAAATTCAATGTTTTGTTAGGGTATAGGTGGATTTTAGAGGAAACAAACAAGTAGGTATATGAATTTTTTGATTTCCAGGTGGCGGAGGATAACAAACGAGGTGTCCAGAGATGCGTCTCGCCGAGTGCTACAGGATGACGTTTAGAACGGGATCAGTGTTCGTAGAAAAAATTCAAAAAATCTTCAAAAAACCGAAAAATTAGGGAATTTTTGAAGGTTTTTCCACTATTTTCCGGGGAAAACGTCAATTATAAGCGACCAGGGATCAAGGGTAGGTAGTTGGCACGGCAAGGTACCTCTTACGAAACAAAAAATTCACCCTAGACCGAGTGCTGAGTAAGCAGACTTGTTCAAAGTCAAAAATTGTCAAAATTTAATCGTAATTAAATTAAAAAGTCAAAAAATATTCAAAAAATGTCAAAAAATTTGTTAGCACGGGGTGCGCGCTAGCTCCCGGAATACAAAACGACCCTAATATCAATACCTATAGAACAAAAAACCTAAATAAAATTCAAAAAACCTTAAAAATTATAACTAAAATTCAATGTTTTGTTAGGGTATAGGTGGATTTTAGAGGAAACAAACAAGTAGGTATATGAATTTTTTGATTTCCAGGTGGCGGAGGATAACAAACGAGGTGTCCAGAGATGCGTCTCGCCGAGTGCTACAGGATGACGTTTAGAACGGGATCAGTGTTCGTAGAAAAAATTCAAAAAATCTTCAAAAAACCGAAAAATTAGGGAATTTTTGAAGGTTTTTCCACTATTTTCCGGGGAAAACGTCAATTATAAGCGACCAGGGATCAAGGGTAGGTAGTTGGCACGGCAAGGTACCTCTTACGAAACAAAAAATTCACCCTAGACCGAGTGCTGAGTAAGCAGACTTGTTCAAAGTCAAAAATTGTCAAAATTTAATCGTAATTAAATTAAAAAGTCAAAAAATATTCAAAAAATGTCAAAAAATTTGTTAGCACGGGGTGCGCGCTAGCTCCCGGAATACAAAACGACCCTAATATCAATACCTATAGAACAAAAAACCTAAATAAAATTCAAAAAACCTTAAAAATTATAACTAAAATTCAATGTTTTGTTAGGGTATAGGTGGATTTTAGAGGAAACAAACAAGTAGGTATATGAATTTTTTGATTTCCAGGTGGCGGAGGATAACAAACGAGGTGTCCAGAGATGCGTCTCGCCGAGTGCTACAGGATGACGTTTAGAACGGGATCAGTGTTCGTAGAAAAAATTCAAAAAATCTTCAAAAAACCGAAAAATTAGGGAATTTTTGAAGGTTTTTCCACTATTTTCCGGGGAAAACGTCAATTATAAGCGACCAGGGATCAAGGGTAGGTAGTTGGCACGGCAAGGTACCTCTTACGAAACAAAAAATTCACCCTAGACCGAGTGCTGAGTAAGCAGACTTGTTCAAAGTCAAAAATTGTCAAAATTTAATCGTAATTAAATTAAAAAGTCAAAAAATATTCAAAAATTGTCAAAAAATTTGTTAGCACGGGGTGCGCGCTAGCTCCCGGAATACAAAACGACCCTAATATCAATACCTATAGAACAAAAAACCTAAATAAAATTCAAAAAACCTTAAAAATTATAACTAAAATTCAATGTTTTGTTAGGGTATAGGTGGATTTTAGAGGAAACAAACAAGTAGGTATATGAATTTTTTGATTTCCAGGTGGCGGAGGATAACAAACGAGGTGTCCAGAGATGCGTCTCGCCGAGTGCTACAGGATGACGTTTAGAACGGGATCAGTGTTCGTAGAAAAAATTCAAAAAATCTTCAAAAAACCGAAAAATTAGGGAATTTTTGAAGGTTTTTCCACTATTTTCCGGGGAAAACGTCAATTATAAGCGACCAGGGATCAAGGGTAGGTAGTTGGCACGGCAAGGTACCTCTTACGAAACAAAAAATTCACCCTAGACCGAGTGCTGAGTAAGCAGACTTGTTCAAAGTCAAAAATTGTCAAAATTTAATCGTAATTAAATTAAAAAGTCAAAAAATATTCAAAAAATGTCAAAAAATTTGTTAGCACGGGGTGCGCGCTAGCTCCCGGAATACAAAACGACCCTAATATCAATACCTATAGAACAAAAAACCTAAATAAAATTCAAAAAACCTTAAAAATTATAACTAAAATTCAATGTTTTGTTAGGGTATAGGTGGATTTTAGAGGAAACAAACAAGTAGGTATATGAATTTTTTGATTTCCAGGTGGCGGAGGATAACAAACGAGGTGTCCAGAGATGCGTCTCGCCGAGTGCTACAGGATGACGTTTAGAACGGGATCAGTGTTCGTAGAAAAAATTCAAAAAATCTTCAAAAAACCGAAAAATTAGGGAATTTTTGAAGGTTTTTCCACTATTTTCCGGGGAAAACGTCAATTATAAGCGACCAGGGATCAAGGGTAGGTAGTTGGCACGGCAAGGTACCTCTTACGAAACAAAAAATTCACCCTAGACCGAGTGCTGAGTAAGCAGACTTGTTCAAAGTCAAAAATTGTCAAAATTTAATCGTAATTAAATTAAAAAGTCAAAAAATATTCAAAAAATGTCAAAAAATTTGTTAGCACGGGGTGCGCGCTAGCTCCCGGAATACAAAACGACCCTAATATCAATACCTATAGAACAAAAAACCTAAATAAAATTCAAAAAACCTTAAAAATTATAACTAAAATTCAATGTTTTGTTAGGGTATAGGTGGATTTTAGAGGAAACAAACAAGTAGGTATATGAATTTTTTGATTTCCAGGTGGCGGAGGATAACAAACGAGGTGTCCAGAGATGCGTCTCGCCGAGTGCTACAGGATGACGTTTAGAACGGGATCAGTGTTCGTAGAAAAAATTCAAAAAATCTTCAAAAAACCGAAAAATTAGGGAATTTTTGAAGGTTTTTCCACTATTTTCCGGGGAAAACGTCAATTATAAGCGACCAGGGATCAAGGGTAGGTAGTTGGCACGGCAAGGTACCTCTTACGAAACAAAAAATTCACCCTAGACCGAGTGCTGAGTAAGCAGACTTGTTCAAAGTCAAAAATTGTCAAAATTTAATCGTAATTAAATTAAAAAGTCAAAAAATATTCAAAAAATGTCAAAAAATTTGTTAGCACGGGGTGCGCGCTAGCTTCCGGAATACAAAACGACCCTAATATCAATACCTATAGAACAAAAAACCTAAATAAAATTCAAAAAACCTTAAAAATTATAACTAAAATTCAATGTTTTGTTAGGGTATAGGTGGATTTTAGAGGAAACAAACAAGTAGGTATATGAATTTTTTGATTTCCAGGTGGCGGAGGATAACAAACGAGGTGTCCAGAGATGCGTCTCGCCGAGTGCTACAGGATGACGTTTAGAACGGGATCAGTGTTCGTAGAAAAAATTCAAAAAATCTTCAAAAAACCGAAAAATTAGGGAATTTTTGAAGGTTTTTCCACTATTTTCCGGGGAAAACGTCAATTATAAGCGACCAGGGATCAAGGGTAGGTAGTTGGCACGGCAAGGTACCTCTTACGAAACAAAAAATTCACCCTAGACCGAGTGCTGAGTAAGCAGACTTGTTCAAAGTCAAAAATTGTCAAAATTTAATCGTAATTAAATTAAAAAGTCAAAAAATATTCAAAAAATGTCAAAAAATTTGTTAGCACGGGGTGCGCGCTAGCTCCCGGAATACAAAACGACCCTAATATCAATACCTATAGAACAAAAAACCTAAATAAAATTCAAAAAACCTTAAAAATTATAACTAAAATTCAATGTTTTGTTAGGGTATAGGTGGATTTTAGAGGAAACAAACAAGTAGGTATATGAATTTTTTGATTTCCAGGTGGCGGAGGATAACAAACGAGGTGTCCAGAGATGCGTCTCGCCGAGTGCTACAGGATGACGTTTAGAACGGGATCAGTGTTCGTAGAAAAAATTCAAAAAATCTTCAAAAAACCGAAAAATTAGGGAATTTTTGAAGGTTTTTCCACTATTTTCCGGGGAAAACGTCAATTATAAGCGACCAGGGATCAAGGGTAGGTAGTTGGCACGGCAAGGTACCTCTTACGAAACAAAAAATTCACCCTAGACCGAGTGCTGAGTAAGCAGACTTGTTCAAAGTCAAAAATTGTCAAAATTTAATCGTAATTAAATTAAAAAGTCAAAAAATATTCAAAAAATGTCAAAAAATTTGTTAGCACGGGGTGCGCGCTAGCTCCCGGAATACAAAACGACCCTAATATCAATACCTATAGAACAAAAAACCTAAATAAAATTCAAAAAACCTTAAAAATTATAACTAAAATTCAATGTTTTGTTAGGGTATAGGTGGATTTTAGAGGAAACAAACAAGTAGGTATATGAATTTTTTGATTTCCAGGTGGCGGAGGATAACAAACGAGGTGTCCAGAGATGCGTCTCGCCGAGTGCTACAGGATGACGTTTAGAACGGGATCAGTGTTCGTAGAAAAAATTCAAAAAATCTTCAAAAAACCGAAAAATTAGGGAATTTTTGAAGGTTTTTCCACTATTTTCCGGGGAAAACGTCAATTATAAGCGACCAGGGATCAAGGGTAGGTAGTTGGCACGGCAAGGTACCTCTTACGAAACAAAAAATTCACCCTAGACCGAGTGCTGAGTAAGCAGACTTGTTCAAAGTCAAAAATTGTCAAAATTTAATCGTAATTAAATTAAAAAGTCAAAAAATATTCAAAAAATGTCAAAAAATTTGTTAGCACGGGGTGCGCGCTAGCTCCCGGAATACAAAACGACCCTAATATCAATACCTATAGAACAAAAAACCTAAATAAAATTCAAAAAACCTTAAAAATTATAACTAAAATTCAATGTTTTGTTAGGGTATAGGTGGATTTTAGAGGAAACAAACAAGTAGGTATATGAATTTTTTGATTTCCAGGTGGCGGAGGATAACAAACGAGGTGTCCAGAGATGCGTCTCGCCGAGTGCTACAGGATGACGTTTAGAACGGGATCAGTGTTCGTAGAAAAAATTCAAAAAATCTTCAAAAAACCGAAAAATTTGGGAATTTTTGAAGGTTTTTCCACTATTTTCCGGGGAAAACGTCAATTATAAGCGACCAGGGATCAAGGGTAGGTAGTTGGCACGGCAAGGTACCTCTTACGAAACAAAAAATTCACCCTAGACCGAGTGCTGAGTAAGCAGACTTGTTCAAAGTCAAAAATTGTCAAAATTTAATCGTAATTAAATTAAAAAGTCAAAAAATATTCAAAAAATGTCAAAAAATTTGTTAGCACGGGGTGCGCG
Organism: Herminia tarsipennalis; assembly: GCA_945859575.2. Taxonomy (NCBI): domain Eukaryota; kingdom Metazoa; phylum Arthropoda; class Insecta; order Lepidoptera; family Erebidae; genus Herminia; species Herminia tarsipennalis. The sequence goes on from CAMAOI020000019.1 coordinate 27,676, forward strand.
CTAGCTCCCGGAATACAAAACGACCCTAATATCAATACCTATAGAACAAAAAACCTAAATAAAATTCAAAAAACCTTAAAAATTATAACTAAAATTCAATGTTTTGTTAGGGTATAGGTGGATTTTAGAGGAAACAAACAAGTAGGTATATGAATTTTTTGATTTCCAGGTGGCGGAGGATAACAAACGAGGTGTCCAGAGATGCGTCTCGCCGAGTGCTACAGGATGACGTTTAGAACGGGATCAGTGTTCGTAGAAAAAATTCAAAAAATCTTCAAAAAACCGAAAAATTTGGGAATTTTTGAAGGTTTTTCCACTATTTTCCGGGGAAAACGTCAATTATAAGCGACCAGGGATCAAGGGTAGGTAGTTGGCACGGCAAGGTACCTCTTACGAAACAAAAAATTCACCCTAGACCGAGTGCTGAGTAAGCAGACTTGTTCAAAGTCAAAAATTGTCAAAATTTAATCGTAATTAAATTAAAAAGTCAAAAAATATTCAAAAAATGTCAAAAAATTTGTTAGCACGGGGTGCGCGCTAGCTTCCGGAATACAAAACGACCCTAATATCAATACCTATAGAACAAAAAACCTAAATAAAATTCAAAAAACCTTAAAAATTATAACTAAAATTCAATGTTTTGTTAGGGTATAGGTGGATTTTAGAGGAAACAAACAAGTAGGTATATGAATTTTTTGATTTCCAGGTGGCGGAGGATAACAAACGAGGTGTCCAGAGATGCGTCTCGCCGAGTGCTACAGGATGACGTTTAGAACGGGATCAGTGTTCGTAGAAAAAATTCAAAAAATCTTCAAAAAACCGAAAAATTTGGGAATTTTTGAAGGTTTTTCCACTATTTTCCGGGGAAAACGTCAATTATAAGCGACCAGGGATCAAGGGTAGGTAGTTGGCACGGCAAGGTACCTCTTACGAAACAAAAAATTCACCCTAGACCGAGTGCTGAGTAAGCAGACTTGTTCAAAGTCAAAAATTGTCAAAATTTAATCGTAATTAAATTAAAAAGTCAAAAAATATTCAAAAAATGTCAAAAAATTTGTTAGCACGGGGTGCGCGCTAGCTCCCGGAATACAAAACGACCCTAATATCAATACCTATAGAACAAAAAACCTAAATAAAATTCAAAAAACCTTAAAAATTATAACTAAAATTCAATGTTTTGTTAGGGTATAGGTGGATTTTAGAGGAAACAAACAAGTAGGTATATGAATTTTTTGATTTCCAGGTGGCGGAGGATAACAAACGAG
>CAMAOI020000020.1:0-18940 GCA_945859575.2 Herminia tarsipennalis
CAATCTATACACCAATTACTTACAAGTTAAACGAATAACAATTGTATCGCAGTTTCTAAGAATTTAGTAGATTTGGTAGTTAGTTTGATACGAGTTAATTATTGTTAATACGATCTCAAGGTTTGTTGTCGATCGCTAACGTGACTTACGTGGGAACTGTTGGTCTAGACGTTACAAATGGTATATAGGAGGAAGTGTCGGCTACTGCTCAATTATGTGGTTAAGTAATATCGGTATTTTGGCCTTGAGTGAGCGGCTGCGTTTGTTTATATAATTGAGTTAAATCTAACCAAATATTCTGAGTCATAAAGACTGATGGAAAGTTTGTGGTTATAATTTCACGTAAAGCTCCGCTTGCGTGGCTATTTGTAGAGATTGCAATATAGCAATGCGTGATCTGGGCCATGCGGATGGACAGAAAGTCGATTCAGCAAAATGTTCGCGTGATTAAACAAAACAGTGCAATCTTAAAATTTAGATAAACTATAAAAACCAAGCACACAGATAGAACGATAGATAAACAGAGTTTCTCTCTCTACTTAAATGAGTAACTACTAGAATGGATTTGAAATTAATATCGAATTAGTTTAATCTGCAATACATTAGTAGGTACGGCTAAGCTGACTTTCTTGTACGCGTGTTTAAAATTTATACGAACACCGTCCCGGCACCGTTTGACCACTAAGCGGTGTGATCGTAAAGTAAATCCAGCGTTTATAGACCTCGACCATGAGATATAAAAGCCCTGAAAGCTCTCTCTGTACTTAGGAGATATTACCGGGATCACAGCTGTTAAGTGGTTTCTCACTCATTTTAAACTGGGCCGTACAACTAGACAGCGTATTTGTCCAACGGTTGTGTGCGTACGTGTAAGGAATTGTGATTATCAAGTTCAAAGCTCAGAGCAGAAATGTTCTGAATATATATGTCAATACCTATGCTATTGACATATCAAACGAACTGACTGCTTTTACTGACACAGGCGTACTGAATTACTCCCTATTGCGTATTTCAGGGAGTTTTAACACGCACTCAGAGTAAGAATGACACAACATGTGCGGATTATGTATAAATGTATAAATTACTCATAGTTATATACAACATCATACAGTTTCAGTGCGCTATTTTATAAGACTTCAATCTCGATCTGGCCATTTAATTTTAGCAATTAACCTTGCCTCATTTTTGACAGACGTTTGGTTGAATGTGGGTAGAGTATTGACGAAATGTGCAGTTGTTACACGAATGAGTTGCTTACACAATACTTAAATTACACTCATTACCATCCGTAATACACAAGGTCGTTCGGTACATAACTTATGAATGGAACACGGCGTTTGATTGACAAGAGAAAGCGTTCGCGTAACTCTTTAAATCGCAACTTTCTAATGAAGGCTACGTAAGTTACCGACTATTGATATTTATAAACGATAACAAAGGCCATATGTATTATTGAGAAGCTTGGGTTCATTGTTATGAAATATTAAATGGACGTGTGTGGGTATAATACGAAATCAATTCAGGATAATCTTTGGTTTAAAACTTTCGCTAAGAGAAGGGAGAGGCACATAATGTCGTCCGTTCTAAGCGCGCAAATTGATTGCTGAGGTAGGTGTACCGCTTTACGAAATGTCATATTCTAAGATTTTAGATTTTGGCAGTATTGTCATCAATTTATTTAATTAGGGAATTCTAGGCCACTAACTCTTCATTCATTGTTCCATTAAAGTTCGAGCTTTGTTAGTAGCTTAGATCTGTTAGGCGACTATATCGGGGTCCGTTCACATTCGGCATAATTGAAGGACGAACATGAATGTGTTTGGTTTGAAAATATTTAAACGAATGCCACGTTGATATTAGTAGGGTATAATTGGGGGTTCTGGATCACTTCCTCGCTTCGCTCGGTGCGTGATCCAGAACCCCCAATTCTCCACACATAGAACATGATCCAGAACCCCCAATTTTCTACACATGCAATATGATCCAGAACCCCCAATTTTCCTCACATTCAATATGATCCAGAACCCCCAATTTTCTACACATGCAATGCAGAGCGCTCCAATATCACACTATCATGATCGATGATTCTCTTAACTGCTCATCTTTTCAACTTAATAGGAACCGGTTTATGAACAGCTTAATCGCAGCAACTCAAGCTGTTATGCACAGCCTGTTCCTATGTATTAGGTTTCTTCTATCAAATCTACAAGATTGTTGTAGATTTGATGCTGGATTATTCGAGCCCATAGCTTAATCCCTTTAAAGCGAATTTTAGAGCATTTGCCGTTATCTCTAGAGCAAGGTATTAGGATTGCATTATACTGCTCGTGATTAATTATTTCTACAATATGAAGCCCGCATAATCGCTTTTCTACTATCAATACCTGTACACGATCTCCAATTCTCAATGTCATGTTATTCAGCAAGTAAGTCGAAGCTTGTATTTTATTTAGAAAACTGATATTTCAAATTTTTAATCTTGCTAATTACGTACGTAAATGCTTGCGAAAGTTTTTTAAGACTAAGGTTGAGGAACAGGGAAATTTTGAGCAAACAAAATAAGAAAAAAAAAACCACTTAATTAAAAAGTTTATTATCGAAACACCATTTTTTTAAACATAAAACATTTTTTAAAGAACATATTGAGTCATGATATATACAACTGTAAACGGTTTCAGAATCTTTATATTGCTCATACAAGCTTAACAAATTAGGACAGTTTTTATCTTCTAAATTAATAACATTATTATTATTCGACATAACTTGCAACCATGACACTTTTTCTAAACCTTTAGTGTAAACACATTTATTTCTTAACAGATCTTCAAGTAAACATAGGCAATTAGAATAAGGAATAAATCCTTCACCCCAATGTATTTTTCTGTTGCGCTCGATCCAGCTTACTTGACGTCTTTCTGATTTTGTCAAGTTGTAATAGGGAAATGGTGGCTTAATTAAGAACACTTGTATTTTGTTATCACACCATATAGCAATTTCTTTTATTATAAACTCATTTGCTTCTGTTTTGAAACCTTGAATGTCTACAATAGCAGTCATGATAATCTTCGCACTATATTACTCAAAGGCTTATATTCCACCAGACGATCGTTGATAATCAAACAATATGCGGCAGTATTATCTGGTATTGAAGTTGAACATTCAATTTCTAATCGAACATCGACTGGACCTGATTTTAGACTATCGTTTTGCCTTGAACAATCTAATATAAAAAGAGGAGCCTTTTCTTTAAAGTCCTTTAGACTAAGCAATGGGTCTGCTGGACTGTTGTAATACGACTGACGGAATTTGGCATACATTTCGTATAATATACTGTATTTGTTCTCAGAAAACTTTAAGCTCAAAAGTTCATATGGATAATATTGTGAATTCAAAAAGAGAGTGACATTTGTAACTTCACAATGATCAAATCGCGAACTGTCATTGAGTTTATTATTTTTTCTATTAGTTTGTAAGCAGAAAATTACATATCTAGGTTTCTCTAATTGTGACGCAGTTTTAACTGCCCACGAATGCTTTGTAGTTTTAGGAAGCAAAGGGTACTCATACAAATCCCAATTTCTAAATGCCATTTGAATAGGCTTATCCTTTTCTAGTAATTTTAAAAGAGCCAGTCTTTCTCGATCTGACACTTTTATATGTGGTACTCTCCATTGAAGCCTTTCTATATCTATTTTGCAATAAGCAATATCATCAGCAAGTATAACACTATTTAAATTGGAGTTACTTCTATTCAATATAAGTTCATGTTTGCAGTTTATTACAATTTTTTTATAGTCTTCCGCAAACCCTAAAATCTTATTTAAAGGTATTACAGCACTAAAATGGCCATCATTTTTAATACCGTTTGAATTCCAGCCCCATAAGGCAGCCACTTTATTTTCTGCTTCATTTAATGAGATATAAGATTTTATTGTGGACGTTATGCCGGAATTTTTTATACGATCTATTTCTATACCATTCATTTCGTACCTGATGTCTTGAAACAAGAACAAAATATAGTTATTACTAAATGTAACAATTTTTTCAATCGGCTTTCCATCTTTACCGAAGAATTTTGCTTGACCTTCGATGTAAATTGAACTGGCTGATGGTAACACGTATATATCTTGCTGGTGTATGGGAATTCTGATTTCGTCATTTTCTCTGAAGCAGTTATTGTAGGGATTGTAAGAATGGACTTCATAACTTTCGATTGAAGAATCGAAATGCGGTAAATCATTAATCTGTAGTATATTCATACTTTAAAACCTAAAGCTTTAAGAAAATCTATATTTGCTTTAGTCAACTTCCTCACTTTTTTCTTACGTCTACGCGTATTAGTGGTTGTAGAAGAAATAAGACGTTTTACTTTGACTGAAGGGTTTATATTATATTGTATCATTTTATTTTTCTTAAATGAAGACGCAGTTGAATATGTTCTACGAAGTTAATACTGTAACCAAACTGATCGACAACTTTAATAGATATAGATGAAATTGTATTTTTGTTTACCGGAAAATAAATAACGTTCTGAGGCGTTTCTATATATTGGTCGTCTACAACGGTATTAGGCACAAATTCGTGAATAATGTGAGTTGGTAATCCGTTGGTATAGGAACCGTATATCAAATCACATTCAATTCTGATAACAGATGAGGTATTGTTACTAAAACGACGACCTGATGTTGAGTTCAGTATTGAAAAGTATAATAATCCACACTCATATTTTCCAGATAAACTCAGAGGTGGTTGAAAATATGATTCTAATTCTGATTTATTGCCGGAGATAGTTACTGTAGTAGACATACTTGCATACTGAACTCTTTTCTTAAATTCTGTTTATTTTATTCCATGATTAATCCAAAAAAATCTTAAAAAGTTTAAACAAAGATGTCCGCAATGGAAAGGATGATTGCCTTGTACATTTTCATAATTGTAGTGAATTTTAGAGCCTAAATATTTTATTAATTCTTTTGGAGGCTTAAGATTTCCATAACTATCAAAATATTCGATATAATCTTTGCATTTTGCATAGGCTACCCAATGAGAGCCGGGGTTTTTAGAAATATCTAAATTAATAATACCACATTCATATTTAAAAGGGTGTGTAGGAAGTTCGTCTCTCATAAAGACACCTCTAAAATAAGGAATATTATTTCCATATTTTACAATGTCAAAATTAGTCAAGGCTCGATTGGGTAGCCGATACTTTAGTTTTTTTCTTTTGATACGAAAATTCCCAGACCATTTTTATGTGGCTTAACATGTAATCCATTTCCAATACAAAGGGCTTCCATTTTTTCATTGTGTCTCTTCGATTCATCATATAGCTTTTTAGCCATCTTGAATTCATTTATAGTTTTAGCTATACCAGCCGCCCCGCCTGCTATGGCTCCCGCTGCGGATAATCCAGCAAAAATAGGAATCAAAGGCAAAACTCCACCCGTTTTTGGTATAGGAATAACGCGGGGAAGTTTAATAGAAGAATCTTCAACTAATTCTCTGGCAGCAGCCATAGCTAGTTTTATTGCCCCTTTCTTGCATTTTGGTTTTAATTTTTTCATTCGTTTTTTCGCGACAGTAAGAACATTTTTAAATTTATTTTTAAGTCCTTTTCCAGAAGTCCTTTTGCATGAAGATTTTTGGCTGTAAGTTTTTAGGCCAGTACCAGTTTTAATTTTGCTTGTCATAATATTGCTCACTAGACGCGCTGCAATTTTTTCTCCTGTACCTGCATCAGCTGCAACTATACGTTTTTTCGCCATTTTAAACAAAATCAAATCAGCCTTATGGCGATCTTTTAAGTTCGAAGATTTGTGATATGCAATATCGTGTTCTTTACAATATTCGTCTAATTTGTTGATACCTTTATCACCACGCGCAAGTCTCCTAATTAATTTTGTACCTGGACCACAGTAATTGTATCCCGGCAAATGTAATTCAAATGGTAAATGGTTTATAAGCCAATTGAGAAGACTACTCTCTCCAGTGCCCATAATAAGACTGTTTAAAAATAAATTAAACACTTTATAAATATAATGCGTTGAATAAACAATTGACAGTTATCTAAGTTTATAAGTATAAATAATGGAATCAGACATTATTTTGCAATAATCTATTTAATTTGTTTCTTATAGCGCATTTGACTTATCTATCCAACTATTTTCTGCAGAAGATAAACCTAACCATTTTACTAAAACTCTGTTTCCTCTCTTTTTAAGAACTTTTTCGACTAGATACACATTAGGATGTTTAGTCTTTTGAAGTTCTTGCACATAAAATGCTCCTAAAATAGGCTGACCTCTAATAGTATCTTCAATTAAATAGGTGATAGGAATTGTATTACGTATTTCTCGAATTTTAAATATTTCTGTTGACCAGTTAGGTGTATATCCTTTTTCAAATGTTCCTTTGTACTTACTGATACGTACATAATCACCCACTTTATATCTTACTTTTACACTAACTTTTTTTACTAAACTTGCATAACGTTCTAATATACGTTTTTTATTTATATTATTCACATTCGCAGGGATTTCATCAATCGTTCTATGGTATGTGTGATTGTATTTATGAATAACATTATTGAGGGTATTATTTATCCAATTATAATTGCCTTTCAAACTGAATTCTTTGTACAATTTAGATTTCAATGTCCTAATAAATCGCTCGACTATTGAAGCTTTTTTTGATGAGAATGTTGAGTAATGATTAATATTATAAGATTGCATTAGATTTTGAAATCTATTATTATAAAACTCTGTCCCATTATCAGTTTGAATATTTTTAGGGACACGGCCTCTATCCAATAATATCTTAAAAGTATTACATACAATCTCTTTGTTTTTACTTTTGAGAGGAAAGGTCCAAGCATATTTAGAAAATGTGTCAATAACAGCGAGGATAAATCTAAAGCTTTTATTTTCTTTAGAAATAGATTGCATATCAATTAAGTCCGCCTGCCATAGATCGTCTATATCTTTCATAATAACTTTTCGTCGAGGAAAATTTATCCTGGCATTTTTATGAAGCTCATTTACCACATCGGCTTTGATCATGATGATTTTTCGTTCAAATTTATATTTTTGTCTTTTAGCTCAGATTGATTTAATAACAAATTTTGGTAATGATCGTGATTGTTAAGTATGTTAAACTGAATTAAATGTCTATTGCTGTTCCTATTTATTCCTTTATTATATTAGCTTCTTTTAGTTCTTCAATGATAGATAATATTTCATTATCATGATTTGTATTGCCAGCGTCTCTTGAAGCCATTAATAATTTTAATCTCTCAATCAATTCATTGGGATCATCCCAGTATACTAAATCAGTGTTGTTTTTAAATTTTTTTAGTTTTGGTAAGTTTCCTCCAAGTTTTGATTTAGGTTTACTGTCAGACGTTTCCGAAAACAAGGGTTTAATTATTTCCCGATATTTTTTACCTTTACTTGACTTTATCTGACCTCTGGGGCTAAAATTTCTTCTATGAGCATTTGTATAATGTAGCATATCTTTGTAGATCCGCTTATCTTCATTTGATATTAATTTTAAATCAGGCTTTCTTTTAAATAAAAGTTCTTTCAAACCTAATGTAAAGTTGTAAACTTTGTCATCGATTTTAACTAAAACGTTCTTATCATTATTCAAACTAGAAAATGATACTACTGAGTTACCCATCATGTAAGTCTTGTTTTTACTTCTAATTCCAAACGGTATATTAAGGTCATCATATATACCACAGATATCTTCTCCCTCTAATGATATTTCATCTAGCGATTCCTTTTTAGGGCTTTCAATGAATTGAGTAGAATCCAGATCTGGACTGTAACATTCTTCAAATTTACTCGATGAACTAGTATTTATATCATCGGACTCAATGCCTTCCAAATTAAGTAGTGTTTTATTTTCTACATTTTTATTTTTTTCCGCAGGTAAATTCGCGTCAACTAAAGACTTAAGGGGATCTGTTACAGGTTTTAGGACTTTATCGAGTGATAAATTCATCGAGTGTTCCTGGTTCTTCATTTGTTTTATTTTGTTCTTTATTGAGTTCACAGACTTCATTAATTCAATTTTAATATTTTTCTCCATATTTATATTAAAACAACTGTGTTCAGGGAATGAAGATCTAATACTGAATTTGTTATTCATGTTATTTATTATATATAAATTCAGTCAAATTTCAAAAATGTATCAAAATTCTGTCTGTACCTTCCATTATTTACGGGCGATTCTTTATTAATAAGTACGAAATTATATGGGTTACTCCAAATGGTTTTACAGATATCTTTAAACTGTTTCCATTGTAGATCGGAGCCGACATGTTCATCGTAAACATGTTTTAAATTCGTATCATCTTGTTTAAATAATATAAGAAAATTAACATTGTCACGTAACAATTGTTTCGGAATTTTAGAATAGGTTTGAGATAAATAAAAACAATCTATTTGTTTATGTCTGCCCATACAAAAATAATTACGGATATTAACTTGATTTTCACATGCAACATCATCAAAAATAAATACAGAGTTAGTCAAAGCTTCACTCGGAGCTATAACATCTTTATCATCTTTTAATTCATAGAAGTTAATCTGAGGAACTCTTTTTAATACCTCGCTCAAGAATCGATATTTTGGCTGAAAAGAAGTTTTGGAGTAAAGATAAAGATTTTTAAATTTCAATCCATTTTTATGTAACAGTAAGCTGATCATAACGTTTGTTTTACCACAGTTCGACGGACCACATATTATACAACGAATTGTATTTGGTAATAAAGCACTATGTCTGATTTGGCGAGAAGGTTCATTAAATTGTATACCGCTAACTTTCAGAGATATGGGTTGCTTAACCAACTTCATCTTGTCAATGATTATGTTGAATGGCTAACATACGTTTTTGTGTTCACTTTTTATACTAAAAAGGGGAAATTATGTAAAACATAACATGACATTTTGTTACTATTTCTGTACCTACATGTTTAGATAAGTTTTATTAACATAAGTAAGTATGTAATTACTCGTAATAAACATATTAAATCAAATTAAGCATGTGCACAATATGCATATAAATAATAATATCATATTAGACATGACTATTCAACTAACGCGTTTCTACAGGTTTAGACAGATTTATTTCATTATTGAAATCGTCAGCAAAAATATTATATGAAACATGACATGACAAAGAATATTCATTTATCGCGTTTCTACAGGTTAAGACAGGTTCGTTTAATTATTGAAATCATTAATGAAAATATTGCATTCTCGCATTACTCAATATCAAATGCCACTGTTTAAAATAATCCACATCTAAGTTAGGTAGGTAGTCGCTTCATTTCATTGCAGTATTTGCCATAAGCTGGACCTCTTGTTTGTCAATTAAACTACAATTGCCTGGTAAGTTTTGTTTTTTTTTTTTTTCTATTTTATTTTAATGCCATGCATTTTTTTTTTACTTTCAATAAGTGTTTAATAATTAATATTAATTTATTTACAGAATCATGTCTCTGGCACCGTCCTACAGCCCCTCTATAGATATCGCAGATAATTTACGTGAGGTAATTAAATATTGCGTTTATCTTAACTTACTTAAATCCATTTTTCATATTACTTGTGTTATTTATTTATTGAATGACTGTTTTTTTTTTTTTTTTTTTTTTCAGAATTTAATAGGAGATGCGGACCCAATCACCAATCCTTTTTATTATGCTCAGGATAGAGAAAGCTGGTATGCAGAAGTAGCAGCCAAATCTCGCGAAGAATATAAAAAACAAAAAGCAGAGGAACAAGAAGCAATAAAGAAGAAAAAAATTAAATCAAAATGTTTTAAAAATACCTCTTTTGTTATGCGTAAGGAGCCGGGTCAAGTTCGTAATTTAATACAAATATACATACATAATTTGGACAATAGTAATATGGATAAAATAAACCTTGATCCTGACAGCGCGGGTGTGAGTGTGCAATATTTAGTGACTAGTGATTACGATGACGTCATGAATGAGACTGAACATTTAGTTAGTAAAATAGTCAAAAAGTTAAGCAGACATAATGTGTAATCTTTTATTAAATACTGTAATCTACTTATTATTATTGTCATGATAAATTATATTATTTTAAAAAAATCTGTTTATTTCATATTGGAACAATAAATTTTTAAAATATATAAGATTATATAATACCTTTATTATAATGAATACTCAACCCAGTAAATATATTGTAAGTACATAGTAAAAAATAAAAAATTATTAACCTAACTAACAATTTTATTATATTTATGCTTGTTATTAGGTCAGTGACACATGTTGTAAATAAAAATATTTTTACACTAACAATATAATATTTTACTGTACATCTTACAAGCAAACTTAAATACAAGAAGCTTACAAGTATTTTGTTTTTTACAATAAATTTAATATTAACCAAAACATTTGTTTTACTCAAAATGTTGTTGTATAATTTTGCGCCTAAACCTACAAATTCCGTTATAATTTCACCACCTAATTTATCTTTTAAATAATCAGGTATTTTAATTAGCTTTTGGAATATTAAATAAATTATCCTTTTCGAAATTACTAATTAACTACAAACAAAAATATTTAGATAAAGTATAGGCGCAAAAGGCTGGAGGTCAGAGTCCGCAATTCCGCATTGACAAACATTTTCATGACGTAGCGCTAGGTGACTTAACATGTGACATGTCATTTGTCACTGTCACTTTAAAACAAAAATATGTCGCAAAATCTCTATTTTACTATGCCAACCAAATAAAAACACAAAGAAAAATACGAAAGTTGTACGATGTGCCTACAAAATAGGGCAAGGTACTCAGCATTCATAGGATGAGCATGACGACCCATCTTATTACTGGTTTTCAGTGTTGCCCAGTCTTGAACGTTAACGCCGTAACTACATTTCCAAGTCTTCATTGTTGTATTGAAATATGTGCAGCAAATCTAGCATGGCAAGTGTGCATAAACTATTAAACTACCTCCTACTATTATATAACTACTAAGATTATAATTCCTGCTTATATTTTTATATTAATTAAACCCAATACTAAAAAAAAAAACTGATATTTAGCTATGGGACTGATTTCTTTAACTTATGTGTCTATATTATTTTAATATAACAGTAAAATACTGAACCACAATGCTTTATTCTTGTGAAAACAATGTGTATAAAAAGAAAGCTCACAAAGCCGCTACACTTCTACTCACAACAATCTTCTGCATAGTCAAATATATTAGAGTACTTGAGACATCAAATCCCAGTCTATTTATTTAAGTTTAGTTATTTTCTTTATGCTTTAGGTTCTCCACACAGAATTTACTAGTTAACTAGTTAATAGAGAGTTAAAAATTACCGCTGCCATTCCAAGATCCTGTGAAAGCTGGTCTGTTGCCACACTATGCGGTCATAAATCACTAATGGACTAAGACAGCAAGGTAACCATTTGTATTAAACATGTATTTGAGCTGAGAATTGAACTCAGACTCAGGTTATAGGTACTTAGGCAAATTATATTTATTACACAAATACAAAAATGAAACAAGAAACATTATGATTCATAAGATTTTTTTATTTATGCATTAAACAAAGTAAATACATGGGTAGATACATAGTCACAATTATAGCTCTAAATTATTGTAACATTATAAACATAAAGTAAATACATGGTAGATACTAAAATTAGGTAGGTATGTAGATACATAGTCACAATTATAACTTTAAATTATTTTAACATAAACAATGGTAGATTCTAAAATTAGGTAGATTCACAATTTTAGCTTTAAATTACTGTAACATTATAAACAGAAAAGATAGTAAATACAGTCACAATTATAGCTTAAAACATAGTACGATAATGACCCCAAGGTACAGTATAAATTATATTTCTTTTAATTTGACGTTTGTCATCATTTCCGTTGAGTACTAATTTATTAATTTTCTGTGTATACAACTTGTGATTTTTGGATCGAATGACATACATAGTATCTCTGAAATTTATATCATTATTCAAAGTATTTTTATATTTTTCAATTGTGAGCCTATTAGAAATAGGTTTTTTAACTCCTTTAGCTTTTTTAATTGTATTATTTAAACTATTTAAACAGTATAATTTAGCCCTCAAACCAATAAACTCTGTAATGATATCACCACCCATCTCATCTTTAAAATAGCCAGGTATTTGTTTATTCACTTTTGGAATACCATAAATATTATTGTCTTCAAAGTTGCTTGTATCAAAATATTTTATATTTTGTTTCATGTCTTTATAAAAATCATCAGTTTGTATTAAATACAAGAGACTATCAGTATCAGTATAACAAAGGCTTATGTCATTTTTGTATATTTTCTTCATAACAGAATAGTGAAATTGATATAAATGACGCTTTGCTAACTCCAGTATCGTAAAACCAATATATATTGGTCGATCTAAAACTACTTTAGCAGGCTCTAATTGAATAGCAACAAGGTTCTCTGAAATAATAGCCATATTTTTAAAATTAGGGGCGCTCACATATTTTTCTGCCCCTTTTATTTTATTGGTCTTATTAAAGTTATCTTTCCACACATTAACTAATTTAACATCTACTTGTTTCCTTTTGTTTTCAATTGTTTTACCAAATATTGAATTATTTTGCTTCTTGAAAAAATCTCTTTCGAATACTGAGTTAGCTTTTTGTCTAAGTATTGTATTAAGATTTATGTATGGTTCTAAGATATTTTTTTGAGTAAATGCTAGAATTTTATGAATATTTAATAATATAAGACCATTCTTTAAACATTCTTGTAAATGAACATAGTGAATGACATATCTATATTTATCATACAGATTAGCAATTAGTTTTGTGTTTTTGCCATCACATGGAACAGGAACGGGCATTTTTTCTGGTGCAAATGGCAAATCAGAATGTTCGTCATGTATATCAGGCGGATAATGAATATCAACTTCAAGTATGTACCCTTCATCACTATCAGCAGTAACAGATGCAATTTCAAATAAAGCTATTTCAGATTTTGTTAAAAACCTAAAATTTCCTGTGGGAAGTCTTTGTGTCATAGCATGCCCATACAAATTGACACAATCTAAGTAAACTAAAAATGTATCGGGTTCTTTTTCGTTATAGTCTGGCAAATATTTATTATTAGCCTTTGCATATCGCAGCGAACATTGGGCAAGACCTCCTCTAATACCCTTTTCTAGCATTTGATATATTTCTATATCAGATATTAAATCTAATTCTACTTTAGTTAACAAGAGCATGGCGTCCCAGCTTAATGATGGTGATGAAACGTAATGACAAGGGTCAAGCTCATAGTGACATAAACTCATAGATCGGAATTTCTCAAATACATCGCACAATAGTAAGACATCACATTTCAAATATAAATCAGTATATTCGCCTAAATTCTTAATACCAAATATAGCCCACATCTTTAAAGCGTGATTGTAATCGTCAGTAGACACTGTATCGGATGTGAGTTTATTATAAAAATTTGAGCGATCTGGTAACTGAGTTTCTGCATATCGTTCCCAGGAGTCTATATAGTCATAGCAATACACGCCTTTCCTAAGGCATAATTGAAATAATTTTTTATCAATGAAAAATGATCGTAAATGCTTTAAATCATTGGAGTCCAATGTCTTTACTAAGTTGTCTAAACTCGAACTTAAGAAATTAAAAGAATCTATAAATTTTAATTGGACTACTTTCTGAGAATTAAATGGAAAAAATTTGGTAAAAGAAATATATTTTTCCTTAGTCTTTGGAATTAAATTGATTCGACCGGAAACACTTGAAAGTTCTTTTATAAATAAATGACAGTCATATCCTGAAAGATTATGAAATATTATGGGAATAAATTTTACAGACTTATTATTTAAATTGCATGAATTATGAGCTGGACCCCGATATTTACCTGTGAAATGATCATGGTCATGAACAATACAGTCATTATTAGAAAAATTTTCTTTACAAATATGACATACTGTAGCAGTCTTAAATGAAAGAAGCTCTTCATCATTCAGTGGAATCATGTCTCTAGGCAAAGATAAAATGTCATATAAAGTTTCTAAATCCTTAGCAATAGAATCTACAAACTTTTTTGAACAATTTGGACCTCGATAAGATACTAAATTATTAAGCTCTGGATTACTCTCACAGCATATATAATAGGCGAAACAAGTTGCTTCATGAATTTGTATGTTTTCGACATACTGACTTTTATTTTTATCTGAATATTCTCGAAGTAAGCTTTCAAAGTCTCCATAAATAACAATAGGAATTCTTTGAGTTCTTATATAATTAGAAAATCGAAGCTTGCTATTCTCTTCTGGGAGCAGTGTTTGTATTCGTGCGCAATTATGATTATTTAGTTTTGTCTCTGAATCAAAATATATAAAACATTCATCACATAAGTGAATTTTAGATTTGTGTTTTGTTAGTTGATCATGCACTAGTCGCGCGAAATTTTTTATTAAACAGAAATGACTTTTGTCTCCTCTTTCAATTAGTAATAAATTTACGTGGGTCAGTTTCCGTTGTAAAGTTTTGTATAATGGCCCAGTAATAGTGTTATTTTTTTCTAAACCATAAACATTTACACTTATAGTCGGATTTTTTTTTTCGAATTGTTTTATGTCATCAAATGTTGGTGGGAAAGATATACCATTTATATTTAATAAATTTAAGTAATGTGGATATGATGAAACTCTATTACTGTTATGCCGTGCTGGATACATATGTGCTACAATACACCAGAGAAAGCAATGTCTATCTTTATTGCAAATGTTAAGACATGATTTTGTTTTAAGAATTTTTAGGGGTAAAGATATGTAACTGCCAGCTTTTAAGGGATTATACTTAACTATATTCATTTCCAAATGATTAATCGACTCTATAGCCCAGCCAGATTCTGACATTTCAAATTCGGTGCATTTATACAGCAATTTTTGCACACATTCTTCAAAAAATAATTTTATATTAGTATTTTGTATTATCACATAATACTTTGTATTAAAAGATTTCAAAGACAATTCTTCATTTTTAGGTAACTTGTACAATACAAAAAGCTCAAATTGTATTTTAATCGCTCGGTGTTTTATTCGCAATGTCTCAATAATCTTGTAAACCATGCTAGAAATATCTGATAAAAATATCTCTGGTGATATGTTATCTGTATTCATAGGATTAAATCTGTAACTAGCAATTCTATTTTTAAAAGCTGTAGCTATTATTTGCACATTATCAAATTCAGTACTCAACAAACAGTTTGATTTATGTATATTACTTTTCTTATGTGATGAATATTTTTGAACATAAACTTTACAATCTGGGCAAAATTTCATGTTTGTTTGGTTATGTTAAATACAAAAAGTAAAGCAGTACCTAATTCATAAATTTAATCGTAAATTCAATTAGACAAAATATAAAATATTTATTTTGAGCTATAGTTGATATATAAGTTTTAATTTAGTACTTAAAGGTCATAATTTTTGATTACTTCAAGATTAAAAGTTCAAGGTCACAATTACTGATCTGGATTTATTAAGTTCTTAAAAAATAAGATTCAAGATCATATTAAATGGTCATGAATTTTAAAATTTGACATTCATTAATTCGAGTTTATTGGCTTTTGGATTTTGGCTTTTGGTTTTTGTTTTTAGTTTTTTGGTTTACTGAAAGAAAATCATACAAATAATCATTATAAATATTATATGAGTAAGTACTCATGCAATATTATTTCATTACAATTATCTGAGGAAATAAACATTAAAAAATATCAATTATAGACTTTATGCATAGGTACTTACTTACTTAAATTCAACAATATAGAACATGCTTTTCAAACAAGTTTAATATAATTATTAATATTATTCAAAAGAACAAAAAAGGAAAACATTGAAAAATATAGGTATATCATAAGTAGGTATTTTAAATGGTTTTTAAATATGTAGGTACAATATTATGGGTCCTTTAAATAGGTACTAGTAGGACACTTACCTAATTTTAAAATACGTTTGACTGATAGAGTATCGGTTGTATCTTCCGATAATCTTCTTTCGCAACAGTCACAAGTTTTGTGACTGCTTTCCACACCGGACTGCTGTCGTCAACAGCCGATTTGTAGGTAACTAGTGCTCGTTTCCAGCGGTCATTGCTGAGCACCTCCGCTTCTCGAGCGTTGTAAACACGCAGTTCCACGTAGTAGTTGCCCTGCCGGGTGGGGTCCCGCTGAAGTGTATAACCGGAACCACTACGTCTTGATAAGAAGCTCCGCAACGCAGCCGCTCGAATGGGTTCACCACCAAGTTCTTGCTCGTTCTGAAATTTAAAAATGATTATCATTAGAAACAAGAATAAGTTTAAAAAACTAAAAATTTTATCCGTAGTCGGGACTACGGATAAAATTTATATAGCCTATGTCACCCGGGCTATTCTTACGAATTCATTGACACCTCATTTATTAAAATCCGTTGAGTAGTTTAGGCGCTGTGGTGGAACATACAAACATACATACATAGACTGCCAAAATCATTACCCTTCCTTTTGGCTTCGCCGTAGTCAGGTAAATAATTTAAAAGGAAAGCATGACAGATTCTGAAAAAAATATACTGAACCATAAATTTTACCTAACCCCTCGGGAATCGTATTTAGAACATCAAAGTCTAACTAATATGCTAAAATAATGGAAAATAAAAGGACTCCGTATTTACAAATAAAAAAACTTCAGCATACCTCTGAATCCGACAGCTTCCTTTTTTTGAGCGATTTCGTTGGCGCTGGCAAATCAACTTCTGTCTCCGAGTCGGACCCAAAAAAGCTAGATTTGACCACCGCCGGAGCAATTTTTTTCACAGAATTTTTATTTGTTTTTCCGACAACCTTTTTCCTTATCTTCTTTTTTTCTACCGACGGCGATGGCTGAGATGGTGGTATTTCGCAGTCAGAATCGAAGGGATTGGTCGACCTAAAATTAAGAACACCATAAATAAATTTCACTCACAAATTCAACTTACTATTAGATTATTCGATATAAATAGTGATTGTAGAGTTGTACGTACATACTTCCTGTTCTCTTGTTCACAATATATTGTAAAATATTATTGTCAAAGACAAGCTGCAAGTGCAGGAGATGTGTGCTAATTAAAATGAAATTATGCCATGCAGTCTTATTTGTAGATCACATTTTTAAGCAGTGGTTTTAGTGACAAATCGCTAGCTAAGTGAGAAAGCGATTTTGATATGTGTGCTAAAAAATGAGTTCTATGTTATCAGCAAATAAGATCTAAAATTAATTGATTGTTACTTACTCAATATGACCACATGCTTACTTTCCTTATTCGGCGATGGCGCCGCTCCGTCGCGTATACCTGAGACGATTTTCTAAAAAGGAATTGGTATGTACTCTCTCAGAACAATAAGATCGATACCTATCTATCACTGGGTAACTTTAAAACCAAATTAAGTATGTTTCTATTGAAAAATGTAACCAAGTCCAATATTTTTTTCCTAGTTTCATGTCACACCCAAACCGAAACGTATATCTGTATGTCATACAAATATTTGCTCGCGTGGTAATCAAACCCGCGACCCGATAGCAGTAGCCAATGGCTTATCCACTGCACCAGCTGGGTACCCGATCGATATGTCAAATTAAAGGGAGAGATTATTTATTGATTAGTAGATGATTGTGTGCGATAAGAAATTTCATTGTTTAAAATGTTAATAGCATTTTAATAAGCGGTGTTTACCTATAAGTAATTGTTACATTGTTTTTATTTTTGGGCATGTATTAGTTTTAAGTAGGTATTCATGTAAATCATGTTTTTTTTTTTTATTAATCTTAATAAATAAATAAAATAAAAAGTGTTTGAACTAGAATGTACATTTTTTTTTAAAGACTACTCCCGCAGTATGGTGCAAGCCCCGTGTCGCGGGGACTTTACAAACATACATGTCACGGACACAAAGAACACCCAGACTCAGAACAACAATTTGTGGATCACACACAGTGGCGTCCTGTGTGGGAATCGAACCTACAACCTCTTGCGCAGCAGTCGGACACACTCCCACTGCGCCACAGAGGCAGTCATACATACGCATACATAATTATATTATTTAGAGTTCAGCTCCAAATCAAACGGTTGATTAGTTTCTCAGACTCGCGTCGATAAATGCATCACACATTGTAGTTATTAATCGCTCGCGTATGTGTAGAAAATTGGGGGTTCTGGATCATATTGCATGTGTAGAAAATTGGGGGTTCTGGATCATATTGCATGTGTAGAAAATTGGGGGTTCTGGATCATGTTCTATGTGTGGAGAATTGGGGGTTCTGGATCACGCGCCGAGCGAAGCGAGGAAGTGATCCAGAACCCCCAATTATACCCTACTGATATTAACCGCACTTATAGTCCAAGAGGGGAGCGCCAAAAAATGCAAGTACTTTATAAAGGCTGGTTTTTTGTTATTACGTCACATTAGTAGTGTAAAGAAATAATACTTTGGTCAGTCAGCTGGGTTCCTTAGCGTTTGGTGCAGGGGCAGGTTAATTGTTTTCGAATGAACTAAATATATAGTGATCTGCTTTCTAAAATTTAAAAAAATAGTTTTCTAGTAGTATATTAATTCTTAATAAGTTTTACATTTGTCAGTCATGCAACATTTTGTAACCAGTCGGTCAGTCATGCGTTAAAGTTGTATTCATTAATAGTGTGCGATCTGCGCTTGGTATCGAATACGTATCTGAAAATTAGTATATCCGGTGTAGAATATTATCTGAATCATATAAAAATTAGTCAGTCAGTATAACACTGTGACAAATGCTGTTAGTAGCCTATTAAAGTCCTGGGTCCCTATTCACTATCTTTATTTCGTAGCCGTGACAAGCCCGTGCGAACTAACGCATGCGCGGTGCGCTCGAATATGTTACCC
>CAMAOI020000021.1:0-24375 GCA_945859575.2 Herminia tarsipennalis
CAAACAAGTAGGTATGTGAATTTTTTGATTTCCAGGTGGCGGAGGAAGACAAACGAGGTGTCCAGAGATGCGTCTCGCCGAGTGCTACAGGATGACGTTTAGAACGGGATCAGTGTTCGTAGAAAAAATTAGAAAAATCTTCAAAAAACTGAAAAAATCCCTCTTTTTTGAAGGTTTTTCCACTATTTTCCGGGGAAAACGTCAATTATAAGCGACCAGGGATCAAGGGTAGGTAGTTGACACGACAAGGTACCTCTTACGAAACAAAAAATTCACCCTGGATTGAGTGCTGAGTAAGCAGGTTCGTTCAAAGTCAAAATTTGTCAAAATTTAATCGTTTATTCAATTAAAAAAGTCAAAAAATATACAAAAAATTTAAAAAATTCGATAGCACGGGGTGCGCGCTAGCTCCCCGGAATACAAAACAACCCTAATATCAATTACCTATAGAACAAAAAACCTAAGTAAAATTCAAAAAACCTTAAAATATCAACAAAGTTTCAATGTTTTGTTAGGGTATAGGTCGATTTTATAAGTAAGCAAACAAGTAGGTATGTGAATTTTTTGATTTCCAGGTGGCGGAGGAAGACAAACGAGGTGTCCAGAGATGCGTCTCGCCGAGTGCTACAGGATGACGTTTAGAACGGGATCAGTGTTCGTAGAAAAAATTAGAAAAATCTTCAAAAAACTGAAAAAATCCCTCTTTTTTGAAGGTTTTTCCACTATTTTCCGGGGAAAACGTCAATTATAAGCGACCAGGGATCAAGGGTAGGTAGTTGACACGACAAGGTACCTCTTACGAAACAAAAATTCACCCTGGATTGAGTGCTGAGTAAGCAGGTTCGTTCAAAGTCAAAATTTGTCAAAATTTAATCGTTATTCAATTAAAAAAGTCAAAAAATATACAAAAAATTTAAAAAATTCGATAGCACGGGGTGCGCGCTAGCTCCCGGAATACAAAACAACCCTAATATCAATTACCTATAGAACAAAAAACCTAAGTAAAATTCAAAAAACCTTAAAATATCAACAAAGTTTCAATGTTTTGTTAGGGTATAGGTCGATTTTATAAGTAAGCAAACAAGTAGGTATGTGAATTTTTTGATTTCCAGGTGGCGGAGGAAGACAAACGAGGTGTCCAGAGATGCGTCTCGCCGAGTGCTACAGGATGACGTTTAGAACGGGATCAGTGTTCGTAGAAAAAATTAGAAAAATCTTCAAAAAACTGAAAAAAATCCCTCTTTTTTGAAGGTTTTTCCACTATTTTCCGGGGAAAACGTCAATTATAAGCGACCAGGGATCAAGGGTAGGTAGTTGACACGACAAGGTACCTCTTACGAAACAAAAAATTCACCCTGGATTGAGTGCTGAGTAAGCAGGTTCGTTCAAAGTCAAAATTTGTCAAAATTTAATCGTTATTCAATTAAAAAAGTCAAAAAATATACAAAAAATTTAAAAAATTCGATAGCACGGGGTGCGCGCTAGCTCCCGGAATACAAAACAACCCTAATATCAATTACCTATAGAACAAAAAACCTAAGTAAAATTCAAAAAACCTTAAAATATCAACAAAGTTTCAATGTTTTGTTAGGGTATAGGTCGATTTTATAAGTAAGCAAACAAGTAGGTATGTGAATTTTTTGATTTCCAGGTGGCGGAGGAAGACAAACGAGGTGTCCAGAGATGCGTCTCGCCGAGTGCTACAGGATGACGTTTAGAACGGGATCAGTGTTCGTAGAAAAAATTAGAAAAATCTTCAAAAAACTGAAAAAATCCCTCTTTTTTGAAGGTTTTTCCACTATTTTCCGGGGAAAACGTCAATTATAAGCGACCAGGGATCAAGGGTAGGTAGTTGACACGACAAGGTACCTCTTACGAAACAAAAAATTCACCCTGGATTGAGTGCTGAGTAAGCAGGTTCGTTCAAAGTCAAAATTTGTCAAAATTTAATCGTTATTCAATTAAAAAAGTCAAAAAATATACCAAAAATTTAAAAAATTCGATAGCACGGGGTGCGCGCTAGCTCCCGGAATACAAAACAACCCTAATATCAATTACCTATAGAACAAAAAACCTAAGTAAAATTCAAAAAACCTTAAAATATCAACAAAGTTTCAATGTTTTGTTAGGGTATAGGTCGATTTTATAAGTAAGCAAACAAGTAGGTATGTGAATTTTTTGATTTCCAGGTGGCGGAGGAAGACAAACGAGGTGTCCAGAGATGCGTCTCGCCGAGTGCTACAGGATGACGTTTAGAACGGGATCAGTGTTCGTAGAAAAAATTAGAAAAATCTTCAAAAAACTGAAAAAATCCCTCTTTTTTGAAGGTTTTTCCACTATTTTCCGGGGAAAACGTCAATTATAAGCGACCAGGGATCAAGGGTAGGTAGTTGACACGACAAGGTACCTCTTACGAAACAAAAAATTCACCCTGGATTGAGTGCTGAGTAAGCAGGTTCGTTCAAAGTCAAAATTTGTCAAAATTTAATCGTTATTCAATTAAAAAAGTCAAAAAATATACAAAAAATTTAAAAAATTCGATAGCACGGGGTGCGCGCTAGCTCCCGGAATACAAAACAACCCTAATATCAATTACCTATAGAACAAAAAACCTAAGTAAAATTCAAAAAACCTTAAAATATCAACAAAGTTTCAATGTTTTGTTAGGGTATAGGTCGATTTTATAAGTAAGCAAACAAGTAGGTATGTGAATTTTTTGATTTCCAGGTGGCGGAGGAAGACAAACGAGGTGTCCAGAGATGCGTCTCGCCGAGTGCTACAGGATGACGTTTAGAACGGGATCAGTGTTCGTAGAAAAAATTAGAAAAATCTTCAAAAAACTGAAAAAATCCCTCTTTTTTGAAGGTTTTTCCACTATTTTCCGGGGAAAACGTCAATTATAAGCGACCAGGGATCAAGGGTAGGTAGTTGACACGACAAGGTACCTCTTACGAAACAAAAAATTCACCCTGGATTGAGTGCTGAGTAAGCAGGTTCGTTCAAAGTCAAAATTTGTCAAAATTTAATCGTTATTCAATTAAAAAAGTCAAAAAATATACAAAAAATTTAAAAAATTCGATAGCACGGGGTGCGCGCTAGCTCCCGGAATACAAAACAACCCTAATATCAATTACCTATAGAACAAAAAACCTAAGTAAAATTCAAAAAACCTTAAAATATCAACAAAGTTTCAATGTTTTGTTAGGGTATAGGTCGATTTTATAAGTAAGCAAACAAGTAGGTATGTGAATTTTTTGATTTCCAGGTGGCGGAGGAAGACAAACGAGGTGTCCAGAGATGCGTCTCGCCGAGTGCTACAGGATGACGTTTAGAACGGGATCAGTGTTCGTAGAAAAAATTAGAAAAATCTTCAAAAAACTGAAAAAATCCCTCTTTTTTGAAGGTTTTTCCACTATTTTCCGGGGAAAACGTCAATTATAAGCGACCAGGGATCAAGGGTAGGTAGTTGACACGACAAGGTACCTCTTACGAAACAAAAAATTCACCCTGGATTGAGTGCTGAGTAAGCAGGTTCGTTCAAAGTCAAAATTTGTCAAAATTTAATCGTTATTCAATTAAAAAAGTCAAAAAATATACAAAAAATTTAAAAAATTCGATAGCACGGGGTGCGCGCTAGCTCCCGGAATACAAAACAACCCTAATATCAATTACCTATAGAACAAAAAACCTAAGTAAAATTCAAAAAACCTTAAAATATCAACAAAGTTTCAATGTTTTGTTAGGGTATAGGTCGATTTTATAAGTAAGCAAACAAGTAGGTATGTGAATTTTTTGATTTCCAGGTGGCGGAGGAAGACAAACGAGGTGTCCAGAGATGCGTCTCGCCGAGTGCTACAGGATGACGTTTAGAACGGGATCAGTGTTCGTAGAAAAAATTAGAAAAATCTTCAAAAAACTGAAAAAATCCCTCTTTTTTGAAGGTTTTTCCACTATTTTCCGGGGAAAACGTCAATTATAAGCGACCAGGGATCAAGGGTAGGTAGTTGACACGACAAGGTACCTCTTACGAAACAAAAAATTCACCCTGGATTGAGTGCTGAGTAAGCAGGTTCGTTCAAAGTCAAAATTTGTCAAAATTTAATCGTTATTCAATTAAAAAAGTCAAAAAATATACAAAAAATTTAAAAAATTCGATAGCACGGGGTGCGCGCTAGCTCCCGGAATACAAAACAACCCTAATATCAATTACCTATAGAACAAAAAACCTAAGTAAAATTCAAAAAACCTTAAAATATCAACAAAGTTTCAATGTTTTGTTAGGGTATAGGTCGATTTTATAAGTAAGCAAACAAGTAGGTATGTGAATTTTTTGATTTCCAGGTGGCGGAGGAAGACAAACGAGGTGTCCAGAGATGCGTCTCGCCGAGTGCTACAGGATGACGTTTAGAACGGGATCAGTGTTCGTAGAAAAAATTAGAAAAATCTTCAAAAAACTGAAAAAATCCCTCTTTTTTGAAGGTTTTTCCACTATTTTCCGGGGAAAACGTCAATTATAAGCGACCAGGGATCAAGGGTAGGTAGTTGACACGACAAGGTACCTCTTACGAAACAAAAAATTCACCCTGGATTGAGTGCTGAGTAAGCAGGTTCGTTCAAAGTCAAAATTTGTCAAAATTTAATCGTTATTCAATTAAAAAAGTCAAAAAATATACAAAAAATTTAAAAAATTCGATAGCACGGGGTGCGCGCTAGCTCCCGGAATACAAAACAACCCTAATATCAATTACCTATAGAACAAAAAACCTAAGTAAAATTCAAAAAACCTTAAAATATCAACAAAGTTTCAATGTTTTGTTAGGGTATAGGTCGATTTTATAAGTAAGCAAACAAGTAGGTATGTGAATTTTTTGATTTCCAGGTGGCGGAGGAAGACAAACGAGGTGTCCAGAGATGCGTCTCGCCGAGTGCTACAGGATGACGTTTAGAACGGGATCAGTGTTCGTAGAAAAAATTAGAAAAATCTTCAAAAAACTGAAAAAATCCCTCTTTTTTGAAGGTTTTTCCACTATTTTCCGGGGAAAACGTCAATTATAAGCGACCAGGGATCAAGGGTAGGTAGTTGACACGACAAGGTACCTCTTACGAAACAAAAAATTCACCCTGGATTGAGTGCTGAGTAAGCAGGTTCGTTCAAAGTCAAAATTTGTCAAAATTTAATCGTTATTCAATTAAAAAAGTCAAAAAATATACAAAAAATTTAAAAAATTCGATAGCACGGGGTGCGCGCTAGCTCCCGGAATACAAAACAACCCTAATATCAATTACCTATAGAACAAAAAACCTAAGTAAAATTCAAAAAACCTTAAAATATCAACAAAGTTTCAATGTTTTGTTAGGGTATAGGTCGATTTTATAAGTAAGCAAACAAGTAGGTATGTGAATTTTTTGATTTCCAGGTGGCGGAGGAAGACAAACGAGGTGTCCAGAGATGCGTCTCGCCGAGTGCTACAGGATGACGTTTAGAACGGGATCAGTGTTCGTAGAAAAAATTAGAAAAATCTTCAAAAAACTGAAAAAATCCCTCTTTTTTGAAGGTTTTTCCACTATTTTCCGGGGAAAACGTCAATTATAAGCGACCAGGGATCAAGGGTAGGTAGTTGACACGACAAGGTACCTCTTACGAAACAAAAAATTCACCCTGGATTGAGTGCTGAGTAAGCAGGTTCGTTCAAAGTCAAAATTTGTCAAAATTTAATCGTTATTCAATTAAAAAAGTCAAAAAATATACAAAAAATTTAAAAAATTCGATAGCACGGGGTGCGCGCTAGCTCCCGGAATACAAAACAACCCTAATATCAATTACCTATAGAACAAAAAACCTAAGTAAAATTCAAAAAACCTTAAAATATCAACAAAGTTTCAATGTTTTGTTAGGGTATAGGTCGATTTTATAAGTAAGCAAACAAGTAGGTATGTGAATTTTTTGATTTCCAGGTGGCGGAGGAAGACAAACGAGGTGTCCAGAGATGCGTCTCGCCGAGTGCTACAGGATGACGTTTAGAACGGGATCAGTGTTCGTAGAAAAAATTAGAAAAATCTTCAAAAAACTGAAAAAATCCCTCTTTTTTGAAGGTTTTTCCACTATTTTCCGGGGAAAACGTCAATTATAAGCGACCAGGGATCAAGGGTAGGTAGTTGACACGACAAGGTACCTCTTACGAAACAAAAAATTCACCCTGGATTGAGTGCTGAGTAAGCAGGTTCGTTCAAAGTCAAAATTTGTCAAAATTTAATCGTTATTCAATTAAAAAAGTCAAAAAATATACAAAAAATTTAAAAAATTCGATAGCACGGGGTGCGCGCTAGCTCCCGGAATACAAAACAACCCTAATATCAATTACCTATAGAACAAAAAACCTAAGTAAAATTCAAAAAACCTTAAAATATCAACAAAGTTTCAATGTTTTGTTAGGGTATAGGTCGATTTTATAAGTAAGCAAACAAGTAGGTATGTGAATTTTTTGATTTCCAGGTGGCGGAGGAAGACAAACGAGGTGTCCAGAGATGCGTCTCGCCGAGTGCTACAGGATGACGTTTAGAACGGGATCAGTGTTCGTAGAAAAAATTAGAAAAATCTTCAAAAAACTGAAAAAATCCCTCTTTTTTGAAGGTTTTTCCACTATTTTCCGGGGAAAACGTCAATTATAAGCGACCAGGGATCAAGGGTAGGTAGTTGACACGACAAGGTACCTCTTACGAAACAAAAAATTCACCCTGGATTGAGTGCTGAGTAAGCAGGTTCGTTCAAAGTCAAAATTTGTCAAAATTTAATCGTTATTCAATTAAAAAAGTCAAAAAATATACAAAAAATTTAAAAAATTCGATAGCACGGGGTGCGCGCTAGCTCCCGGAATACAAAACAACCCTAATATCAATTACCTATAGAACAAAAAACCTAAGTAAAATTCAAAAAACCTTAAAATATCAACAAAGTTTCAATGTTTTGTTAGGGTATAGGTCGATTTTATAAGTAAGCAAACAAGTAGGTATGTGAATTTTTTGATTTCCAGGTGGCGGAGGAAGACAAACGAGGTGTCCAGAGATGCGTCTCGCCGAGTGCTACAGGATGACGTTTAGAACGGGATCAGTGTTCGTAGAAAAAATTAGAAAAATCTTCAAAAAACTGAAAAAATCCCTCTTTTTTGAAGGTTTTTCCACTATTTTCCGGGGAAAACGTCAATTATAAGCGACCAGGGATCAAGGGTAGGTAGTTGACACGACAAGGTACCTCTTACGAAACAAAAAATTCACCCTGGATTGAGTGCTGAGTAAGCAGGTTCGTTCAAAGTCAAAATTTGTCAAAATTTAATCGTTATTCAATTAAAAAAGTCAAAAAATATACAAAAAATTTAAAAAATTCGATAGCACGGGGTGCGCGCTAGCTCCCGGAATACAAAACAACCCTAATATCAATTACCTATAGAACAAAAAACCTAAGTAAAATTCAAAAAACCTTAAAATATCAACAAAGTTTCAATGTTTTGTTAGGGTATAGGTCGATTTTATAAGTAAGCAAACAAGTAGGTATGTGAATTTTTTGATTTCCAGGTGGCGGAGGAAGACAAACGAGGTGTCCAGAGATGCGTCTCGCCGAGTGCTACAGGATGACGTTTAGAACGGGATCAGTGTTCGTAGAAAAAATTAGAAAAATCTTCAAAAAACTGAAAAAATCCCTCTTTTTTGAAGGTTTTTCCACTATTTTCCGGGGAAAACGTCAATTATAAGCGACCAGGGATCAAGGGTAGGTAGTTGACACGACAAGGTACCTCTTACGAAACAAAAAATTCACCCTGGATTGAGTGCTGAGTAAGCAGGTTCGTTCAAAGTCAAAATTTGTCAAAATTTAATCGTTATTCAATTAAAAAAGTCAAAAAATATACAAAAAATTTAAAAAATTCGATAGCACGGGGTGCGCGCTAGCTCCCGGAATACAAAACAACCCTAATATCAATTACCTATAGAACAAAAAACCTAAGTAAAATTCAAAAAACCTTAAAATATCAACAAAGTTTCAATGTTTTGTTAGGGTATAGGTCGATTTTATAAGTAAGCAAACAAGTAGGTATGTGAATTTTTTGATTTCCAGGTGGCGGAGGAAGACAAACGAGGTGTCCAGAGATGCGTCTCGCCGAGTGCTACAGGATGACGTTTAGAACGGGATCAGTGTTCGTAGAAAAAATTAGAAAAATCTTCAAAAAACTGAAAAAATCCCTCTTTTTTGAAGGTTTTTCCACTATTTTCCGGGGAAAACGTCAATTATAAGCGACCAGGGATCAAGGGTAGGTAGTTGACACGACAAGGTACCTCTTACGAAACAAAAAATTCACCCTGGATTGAGTGCTGAGTAAGCAGGTTCGTTCAAAGTCAAAATTTGTCAAAATTTAATCGTTATTCAATTAAAAAAGTCAAAAAATATACAAAAAATTTAAAAAATTCGATAGCACGGGGTGCGCGCTAGCTCCCGGAATACAAAACAACCCTAATATCAATTACCTATAGAACAAAAAACCTAAGTAAAATTCAAAAAACCTTAAAATATCAACAAAGTTTCAATGTTTTGTTAGGGTATAGGTCGATTTTATAAGTAAGCAAACAAGTAGGTATGTGAATTTTTTGATTTCCAGGTGGCGGAGGAAGACAAACGAGGTGTCCAGAGATGCGTCTCGCCGAGTGCTACAGGATGACGTTTAGAACGGGATCAGTGTTCGTAGAAAAAATTAGAAAAATCTTCAAAAAACTGAAAAAATCCCTCTTTTTTGAAGGTTTTTCCACTATTTTCCGGGGAAAACGTCAATTATAAGCGACCAGGGATCAAGGGTAGGTAGTTGACACGACAAGGTACCTCTTACGAAACAAAAAATTCACCCTGGATTGAGTGCTGAGTAAGCAGGTTCGTTCAAAGTCAAAATTTGTCAAAATTTAATCGTTATTCAATTAAAAAAGTCAAAAAATATACAAAAAATTTAAAAAATTCGATAGCACGGGGTGCGCGCTAGCTCCCGGAATACAAAACAACCCTAATATCAATTACCTATAGAACAAAAAACCTAAGTAAAATTCAAAAAACCTTAAAATATCAACAACGGGTTAGGTTAGGTTAGGTTAGGTTAGGTTAGGTTAGGTTAGGTTAGGTTAGGTTAGGTTAGGTTAGGTTAGGTTAGGTTAGGTTAGGTTAGGTTAGGTTAGGTTAGGTTAGGTTAGGTTAGGTTAGGTTAGGTTAGGTTAGGTTAGGTTAGGTTAGGTTAGGTTAGGTTAGGTTAGGTTAGGTTAGGTTAGGTTAGGTTAGGTTAGGTTAGGTTAGGTTAGGTTAGGTTAGGTTAGGTTAGGTTAGGTTAGGTTAGGTTAGGTTAGGTTAGGTTAGGTTAGGTTAGGTTAGGTTAGGTTAGGTTAGGTTAGGTTAGGTTAGGTTAGGTTAGGTTAGGTTAGGTTAGGTTAGGTTAGGTTAGGTTAGGTTAGGTTAGGTTAGGTTAGGTTAGGTTAGGTTAGGTTAGGTTAGGTTAGGTTAGGTTAGGTTAGGTTAGGTTAGGTTAGGTTAGGTTAGGTTAGGTTAGGTTAGGTTAGGTTAGGTTAGGTTAGGTTAGGTTAGGTTAGGTTAGGTTAGGTTAGGTTAGGTTAGGTTAGGTTAGGTTAGGTTAGGTTAGGTTAGGTTAGGTTAGGTTAGGTTAGGTTAGGTTAGGTTAGGTTAGGTTAGGTTAGGTTAGGTTAGGTTAGGTTAGGTTAGGTTAGGTTAGGTTAGGTTAGGTTAGGTTAGGTTAGGTTAGGTTAGGTTAGGTTAGGTTAGGTTAGGTTAGGTTAGGTTAGGTTAGGTTAGGTTAGGTTAGGTTAGGTTAGGTTAGGTTAGGTTAGGTTAGGTTAGGTTAGGTTAGGTTAGGTTAGGTTAGGTTAGGTTAGGTTAGGTTAGGTTAGGTTAGGTTAGGTTAGGTTAGGTTAGGTTAGGTTAGGTTAGGTTAGGTTAGGTTAGGTTAGGTTAGGTTAGGTTAGGTTAGGTTAGGTTAGGTTAGGTTAGGTTAGGTTAGGTTAGGTTAGGTTAGGTTAGGTTAGGTTAGGTTAGGTTAGGTTAGGTTAGGTTAGGTTAGGTTAGGTTAGGTTAGGTTAGGTTAGGTTAGGTTAGGTTAGGTTAGGTTAGGTTAGGTTAGGTTAGGTTAGGTTAGGTTAGGTTAGGTTAGGTTAGGTTAGGTTAGGTTAGGTTAGGTTAGGTTAGGTTAGGTTAGGTTAGGTTAGGTTAGGTTAGGTTAGGTTAGGTTAGGTTAGGTTAGGTTAGGTTAGGTTAGGTTAGGTTAGGTTAGGTTAGGTTAGGTTAGGTTAGGTTAGGTTAGGTTAGGTTAGGTTAGGTTAGGTTAGGTTAGGTTAGGTTAGGTTAGGTTAGGTTAGGTTAGGTTAGGTTAGGTTAGGTTAGGTTAGGTTAGGTTAGGTTAGGTTAGGTTAGGTTAGGTTAGGTTAGGTTAGGTTAGGTTAGGTTAGGTTAGGTTAGGTTAGGTTAGGTTAGGTTAGGTTAGGTTAGGTTAGGTTAGGTTAGGTTAGGTTAGGTTAGGTTAGGTTAGGTTAGGTTAGGTTAGGTTAGGTTAGGTTAGGTTAGGTTAGGTTAGGTTAGGTTAGGTTAGGTTAGGTTAGGTTAGGTTAGGTTAGGTTAGGTTAGGTTAGGTTAGGTTAGGTTAGGTTAGGTTAGGTTAGGTTAGGTTAGGTTAGGTTAGGTTAGGTTAGGTTAGGTTAGGTTAGGTTAGGTTAGGTTAGGTTAGGTTAGGTTAGGTTAGGTTAGGTTAGGTTAGGTTAGGTTAGGTTAGGTTAGGTTAGGTTAGGTTAGGTTAGGTTAGGTTAGGTTAGGTTAGGTTAGGTTAGGTTAGGTTAGGTTAGGTTAGGTTAGGTTAGGTTAGGTTAGGTTAGGTTAGGTTAGGTTAGGTTAGGTTAGGTTAGGTTAGGTTAGGTTAGGTTAGGTTAGGTTAGGTTAGGTTAGGTTAGGTTAGGTTAGGTTAGGTTAGGTTAGGTTAGGTTAGGTTAGGTTAGGTTAGGTTAGGTTAGGTTAGGTTAGGTTAGGTTAGGTTAGGTTAGGTTAGGTTAGGTTAGGTTAGGTTAGGTTAGGTTAGGTTAGGTTAGGTTAGGTTAGGTTAGGTTAGGTTAGGTTAGGTTAGGTTAGGTTAGGTTAGGTTAGGTTAGGTTAGGTTAGGTTAGGTTAGGTTAGGTTAGGTTAGGTTAGGTTAGGTTAGGTTAGGTTAGGTTAGGTTAGGTTAGGTTAGGTTAGGTTAGGTTAGGTAGGTTAGGTTAGGTTAGGTTTTTTTTTTTTTTTTTTTTTTTTTTTTTTTTTTTTATCCCTCCTTCCACCCCCTGATATTTATTTTTCAGGGCCATTGTCTTTCTTTATTTTTTAAAATTTTTTAACAAAATAATCTTATGTCTAGGTACTGTACTGGATGACTTAACTTAACTTATACTTATTACATTTTATTCTTAATGCTAATGTTTTTAAAACAATATTAATCAAAATATGTAAAAACATTAATTTTTACGTCTTATTTCTATGTATGACCTTGTTTGCTAACCTAGTGCAGAATTCTAGGAACTGTTGTCTAACAACTTCATCAGTTACAAGCAAATTTAGATTTTCCTGACTTATTTGTTTTCCAATTTTCTGCTCCGTATTGTACCTATCCACCGCATAAATTGGGCAGCTACATAGGATGTGCAGGATTGACTCGTCGATCCCAGGCTCACAGATGCACGATGGGTCGTCCTTACACTTAAACCGGTTTAAGTATTCGGAGAACCCGCCATGCCCCGTGAACACTTGGGTCAGCGTCGGCGTCAGTTTAATTTTTTGCAGAATTTTATGCGCCTCCACCACATCCGGAAAGAACCGCTTGGTCATAGATGCAGTTTCCCCTACTTTGTACCTCCGATTCCATTCATCAAGCGACTCCAAGCGGATTTGACGCTTGATGAACGAAATCGGTTGTCGTTCATAATGGGGAGAACATTTTAGTTTCTCCGCAGCTTCCCTGGCCAATTGATCCGCTCTCTCGTTTCCGTCGTGGCCTACGTGGGCCTTTATCCAGAACAAGGACACTACCTTGTTCTGGGCAAAGGCCCCTCGCAAGTTCTGCCGGGCTTTAACCGCGAGTGGGTGGGGGACTCCCCAGTTGGTTACTGCAAGAAGAGCAGCGCGTGAGTCGCTAAACACGCCGAAGCTGGTCTCGGTGCGCTTAACGATCTCTTCCGTCGCCCTACATATGGCGAGCAGCTCAGCCTGGTACACCGTGCAGTTGTCCGATAATTTCAGCTTGATAGCTCGGCGTTCTGCTGCATCGACCCAAATGGACAGTGCAGCGCCCACCTTGCCATCAATCCTACTACCGTCGGTGTAAATTTGGACTGCTTGGTTATTGTGTGCTGCCACATCTTCCGGTTGTACCAGGTCGGTGATCGGCATGCTCACATGGTCAGCCGGGTGTGGATTGGCTTTGTGAGTCACCATCGTCTCTATCTCTCTGCCCGTCAGTTCCGGACGCGGCACCCCCTTTCTCGCCTCGTACAGGGCTGCCGTTTCGCGAGCTCTTAGGTCGAGTGGGAGTATCCCAGCCAGGACCAACGCAGCGTTGAGTGAGACGGTCCGGTACGCTCGACAGAGCTTCTGCGCAAAGCCTCTTTGGGCCAGGTTAAGCTGTTTTTGGACCCCAATTTTGTTTGACGCAGGTGCCCAAACATTTGCTGCGTACAATATGGTCGGTTCGACGACTGCGGTATAAATGGTCCTTATAATCTCTGGATGGAGGCCCCAGCTGATCTTCGCTGCTCTCGATAGAGATTTGTATATTGACTGCGCCTTCTTGACTGCTTCACGCACATGCTTGTTAAATGTTAGCTTTTCGTCAATAATTAGGCCTAAGATCTTTATGTCCCGTGACGTGCCAATGTCTACCCCACCCATCTTCAGTAGTGGAGTGTCATATTTCAACTTGTTTGTCACAATCATCGCCTGGGTCTTGTGCGGCGCAAACTTAAGTTTGTTCTGATTACCCCACTCCTGAACATACGCCAGGGCGGCATTGGCTCGTCTCTGGACGTCTTCTCCTGAGTTTCCGTCGAAGACAAGGACCACATCATCCGCGAAGGCCTGGGAGTAGTGCCCATGTTCCTCCAGCTGCCTCAAAAGGGGGTCCAGCAACAGGTTCCACAGAATGGGCCCTCCTATCGACCCCTGAACGCATCCTTTATGGGTTCCTCTTGCATGTTCCTGGCCCGCATATCGGACCCGCACTTCGCGTTCTCGGAGGTAACTGTCAAGCACCCGTCGCACGTTTACTGGACAGCCCTCCTCCGCCAGGCGTACCCTTATAGCTGGCCACCAGGCGCTGTCGAAGGCACCCTCTATATCCAGCGAAACGATCGTGATAAGCTTCTTTTCACGAAGTTTTCCCCGGATCCGCTCCACAAGAGTATAGAGGGCGTCCTCTGTCCCCCTTTGGGGCATAAACCCGTATTGGTTTGGGCTAATTCGGGGCAGGATATGGAATTTGACCCTCGACATCAGCATTTTTTCCAGTATCTTACCCATCACTGGCAGTAGTCCAATAGGTCTGTAAGATTTTGGATTCGTATAGTCGTCCTTTCCAGGCTTCCGAAGGACGACCACCGTTGCCACCTTCCAGGA
This sequence comes from Herminia tarsipennalis, assembly GCA_945859575.2. Taxonomy (NCBI): domain Eukaryota; kingdom Metazoa; phylum Arthropoda; class Insecta; order Lepidoptera; family Erebidae; genus Herminia; species Herminia tarsipennalis. The sequence goes on from CAMAOI020000021.1 coordinate 13,664, forward strand.
CTTGGGAAAATAGCCTAATGCTAGGCATTTGTTTGCCAGTTCTAGGTAAGACTCCGGATCCAGCATAATGGCATTGAGGCAAATATCTGCGGTGAGTCCATCCGCTCCAGGGGCTTTTTTGGGGTTAAACGAGCAAGCCGCGGATTTTAGCTCCTCCATGGTAAACGGCGCGTCAAGAGTTTCATTCTGGCGGCACTCGTTTACTTGGCTCGCTTTCAGTCTAACCCGTCGGTGAACCTCGGTGTCGAGGAGCTCCTCATCCTCCGGATAAAAAGTTTCAGCCAGTAGTTTAACGGAGTCCTCTTCGCCGAGTGTCGAATCTCCCCGACCCAATGGTGGGTCTTCATATCTCTTTGTTGTTCGTCCTATCACCCTGTAGATTCCCTCCCACATACCTTCCCGGTCCTGTTTCTCACAGAAGCCCTTCCAGCTTTTTATTTGTGCTTTTTTGACCTCTTCTTCGTACACATTTTTTGCTTGCAGGTACTCATCGATGACTCCAGCTCTACGGACCGGTGCTGCCCAGCGGATCCTGCGTCTTCGGATTATCATCGCCTTCTTCAGCGCCGCGAGTTCTTCCGACCACCACGGTAAGTTATTTTTTGAATTTTGTTTCTTTTTTGGCATGCTTTGCTCGCATGCCAATTTTATTGCTTCTGTGTATTTGTCTGTCAGTCTGTCTATTTGTCCTTCATTTTCAATTTTTATTATGTCAGTTTTGTTTACTGCTAACTGGCCCAGTTTCTCACGAAACTGGGACCAGTTTGCTTTTTTGCTATTATAAATTCTAGTAGTGCGATGTATTTGTATATTTTTAGATTTTTTTAGCCTTATGTTGAATGTGATCGCGTTGTGGTCGGAGCTCGCGACGCTATCGTCGACCTTCCAGTCCTCAACGAGGTCTAGTAAGTCCGCTGAGCAGGCCGTTACATCTACGGCACTGGCATACACGGTGTTTCCCCTCACCGTGTAAAAAGTAGGGGTATCGCCCTCGTTGAGCACCTGCAGGCCCAGTTCGTGCATGGTCCCTATCATTTCTTCTCCCCGAGAATCCGTTTTTCTGCTCCCCCACCAGGTGCTTTTCGCGTTAGCATCTCCGCCTATGAGTATTTTGGAGGGGCCCAGTTTCTCCTCTATCTTTTTTAGCTGCTCCAGGTACGGCCCGATAGGTGCGCTCGGTTCAAAATAGAAGGAGACCACTGTCATTGTCCAGGCGCCAGTCCGTATCTGTACCACGACGATATTCGGCGTGGTCAAGTCCGGGCATTGGGTGACTGCCAAATTACTGTCGAGGACAGCTATTGCTGCCTTATTCGGCCCTTCACTCGCCCTGTCATACTGGTATATCCTGGCGCCGGGGTAGTTCCTCATTCTACCGACTCCACCGACGTATGGTTCTTGAAGCAGCGCAAAGGCCATTTTTCTTTTGCTCGCCTCAATAAAAAGGTCGTACGTTGCTAGCTCTTTCCTTTGCAGGTTCGCTTGAACAACGGAGTATGGTCTTTGTTCTGCTGGGCTTTCCTTTGTGATTGGGACCACCTTAGCAATAGGCTACTGTTGCCCTAGCCATGGCGTCCCACCTCCTCCTAATTACGCACTCTCTGCTAAAGGCGCTGTGTCCTACATTGTCAACTTTGGCTTTGGTGCAGTTGATGCAAGTTGGCGCAACTCCAGCCAGCCATTCCGCGCATTGTGTTTTTAGGTGCAGTCCCCCACAGTGGCTGCACTTTTCTGCCGTCTCTCTGCAGTGGCGCCGGCTGTGACCATAGCCCAAACAGATGGTGCATTGGATCAGAGGAGACTGATCTTCAACTTCAATCTTCTGCAGATCCACATTAATTTTGCCCCTCGCTGTCATCCTGCTCCAGAGCACAGGGGAAACTCTTGCTATAATATGGCATTGGAGGGGGTTTCTAGTTCTCTTCCTGAACCTGACCTCGATCTTTTGGTCTTCCTCTCTTAGTCCCTCCACTAATGTACTATTTTGATTTTTTAAGGCCGTGACTATGTCCTCGTCGGTGTTATAGGCCATCACGTCTTTCAGGATCACTAGTGGGTTTTTGTTTTCCACCTCCTCTACCACCAGCTTTTCCCCGTTCCTGTTTATTCTCTCTTTGACCCTTTCTCTTTCTTCCAGCGATCGGCATCCCATTATTATTTTTCTGTCCTTCGCTTTTCTAATCTTTTCTATTTCTATTCCCCCTTCTTTTGCCTTTACTGCTTTTCTCACCCTGTCTAGCACTTCCTCTCCCGTTTCCTTTTCATCCTTGGAGGTGATGACAATCGAGTGCAACGTGGTCTGCGGCTGGGGTAGGGTGCGACCCCTCGCCGGGCCTGCCGTCACATTCGCGTATGTCGTCAACCTCTCCATGGCTTCTGCGTGTTTACCCAGTTCGCTTTGTAGCATTTGCATTTGCGCGTTGCTTTCCCTCATGAGCCTGCTGTGATCCTCCATCTTCTGGATAAGCTCAGTTTCATTGGCAACTGGGGAGTTTTGGGTATCGGGCGAGGCCGTGGTCTTCTTTGCCTCTTCTTCTGCTTTTCCTGCACCTTGTCCTTTTTCTTCTTCTGCATCTTTTACAAGGCGGTAGAGTCTTTCTATGACCTGATTCAAATCATTTTTTATGTCGGATTTGAGGTTTCGGGACGAGTTTAGTAAGACTTTTGCTTTTGTTAGGCATGCATGGGCCTCCGTTGTCTTATTTTTGTATTTTGCGTCGCTATTTGGAGAACAGGTAGTTTTTGGCTGACCGGCCGACTCTGGTCCCTTCTGGGATAATTTCGGCGCAGCCGTTTTCCGCTTCGGCTCCCTGTTTTCTGACGTTTGGCTTTTTGTCTCAGGGGTTTTCTGGGTGTTTTGGGAATTTTGGGGGCCGGTTTTCCCAGACTCCCATTCCCCTACACTTTTTCGGACGGTCACACCCTTAGTCTCTTCTCGCTTTGAGGGGCCTGCCCTCTCGTCACTTTTAATTGGCGGTGAGCTTATTCTTTCTTCCGTCCGCGTCTTCATTGGGGTCCTAATTCCAGGCATCATTTTAGAAAGAGGGACACGTCAATTTAATAATGAACTAAAAATAAGAAAAAGTACTACACTATTTGTATAAATAACACCATATAGTGGTAGTAAATGTATAAAATTAAATAAAAACAAAGATAAAAATTTAACCTAGACTAACAATAATATAAAATAACAACAGTACAGTAAATTCAACAAGAAAACTAAAAATAGTGACTCTGCGGTCGGTAAAAAGGTAAAAATAGGGTGAATCAACACCTTTCGTCTATTTTTGTTTGACGGTATTGCCCGTCTCTCAAATTTCGAGGAAATTTTTCCAATTTTTGTATCAAAAAATTTTTTTTTATAACAGTCTCTACCTGATGTAGAGGTCACACAATTCAATACTATAATTAAATACATGCAGGGCCTCTTGCCCATGTGTTTGGAAGAAACCCCAGCTCGATACGCCTACCCGTTCTCGAGATATTCGGTCTCAAAGATTTCCAAAATGGCGTCCAAGATGGCGGACGAAGGTTTAATTTTGCCGTAACTTGGTCAGTTTGTGGCGTATGAAGTCCGGGTTTCTTCTGACAGTTTTGACTCGTCCTCCTCTTCCCGTTAAAACTAAAAAACGAGGTCAAAAAATTTGGCTCTACAATTGTAGATCCAATGGCACCAACGTGTAGGCTTTGTCCTCCTGATTTCAAAAACCCCAAACACGCACCAATTCCGTCGAAAAATGACCAAGTTACAGGCGTTTTTGTGAAACCAAGATGGCGTCCAAGATGGCGGACGAAAGTTTAGAGTTGCTCTAACTCGGTCAGTTTTCGGCGTACTAAGACCGGGTTTCTTCCAACAGGTTCGGCTCTTCCCCCTCTACCCGTTTCTAGTCAAAAATAGCGTCAAAAAGTTTTTCTCTCCAATTGTAGGGAGAGTGGCGCCAACTTGTGGGGCTTGTCCTCCCGATTCCAAAAACCCCAAACACGGGCCAATTCCGTCAAGAAATGACCGAGTTACCGGCGCCCAAGTAAAATCCAAGATGGCGGCGGGAAACTTTGAACGCCTATATCTCAGCTCCCAGTGGTCCGAATTGTACCGTGTCTGGTATTGTTGTAATGGGCTCGTCTTGATCTTGCCCGCGCGATGGTCAAAAGGGGGGGGTTACTTTAAAGGGGGGTAACCTTTTCTTAAAAAATCTATAACTAAGAGCGCGAAAATGGCGCGCGGTCCAAACAACTTAAAATCTATTACTGGGTCTATAATTCTAATTTTAACAACTTAAAAACTATATGTACACGATCTGGTTTTCGAGATATATACAATTGAAGTTTTCTAAATTTAAAAAGTCAATAACTTCTGTTCTGGTTCACCAAAATTTCTGTTTTAAGCGGCTCCCGGCTGCTTTCTGCGCCCTCCACCTAGATCCAGGGTCGGCTTCAGCCGGACGCTTCAGATCGTCAACTTGATGACCGCATGGTTTTTAGTTTTTGGGGTATAACTCACTTGATTATGCCCGAAAAAATCAAAATAAGGTGTCTATAGATAGCACTCACCAAATGGCGTCTTATCACAATTTCAAAACTAGGGGTCCCGCAGCTAAAACTCGCGGCGCACGCACTTTTAGTTGAAAACTTTGCACCACATAACCTCAAAAAACACTTTTTTGAATGTAACTTTTTACACAGATGCGTCCGGGTGAATTTTCTTTTTGTGTTTGATGCGCGGCGCGGTGGCGGATCTTTTGGTATATCGCACGGCACTGTACTCGCGAAAAAACCCACGATTTTGAATTTTTTAAGACGGAGCTTTACGAAAAAGCAGCGTGTTCGGGCGCGTCTAGACCCAGACTGGTTAGGTTAGGTTAGGTTAGGTTAGGTTAGGTTAGGTTAGGTTAGGTTAGGTTAGGTTAGGTTAGGTTAGGTTAGGTTAGGTTAGGTTAGGTTAGGTTAGGTTAGGTTAGGTTAGGTTAGGTTAGGTTAGGTTAGGTTAGGTTAGGTTAGGTTAGGTTAGGTTAGGTTAGGTTAGGTTAGGTTAGGTTAGGTTAGGTTAGGTTAGGTTAGGTTAGGTTAGGTTAGGTTAGGTTAGGTTAGGTTAGGTTAGGTTAGGTTAGGTTAGGTTAGGTTAGGTTAGGTTAGGTTAGGTTAGGTTAGGTTAGGTTAGGTTAGGTTAGGTTAGGTTAGGTTAGGTTAGGTTAGGTTAGGTTAGGTTAGGTTAGGTTAGGTTAGGTTAGGTTAGGTTAGGTTAGGTTAGGTTAGGTTAGGTTAGGTTAGGTTAGGTTAGGTTAGGTTAGGTTAGGTTAGGTTAGGTTAGGTTAGGTTAGGTTAGGTTAGGTTAGGTTAGGTTAGGTTAGGTTAGGTTAGGTTAGGTTAGGTTAGGTTAGGTTAGGTTAGGTTAGGTTAGGTTAGGTTAGGTTAGGTTAGGTTAGGTTAGGTTAGGTTAGGTTAGGTTAGGTTAGGTTAGGTTAGGTTAGGTTAGGTTAGGTTAGGTTAGGTTAGGTTAGGTTAGGTTAGGTTAGGTTAGGTTAGGTTAGGTTAGGTTAGGTTAGGTTAGGTTAGGTTAGGTTAGGTTAGGTTAGGTTAGGTTAGGTTAGGTTAGGTTAGGTTAGGTTAGGTTAGGTTAGGTTAGGTTAGGTTAGGTTAGGTTAGGTTAGGTTAGGTTAGGTTAGGTTAGGTTAGGTTAGGTTAGGTTAGGTTAGGTTAGGTTAGGTTAGGTTAGGTTAGGTTAGGTTAGGTTAGGTTAGGTTAGGTTAGGTTAGGTTAGGTTAGGTTAGGTTAGGTTAGGTTAGGTTAGGTTAGGTTAGGTTAGGTTAGGTTAGGTTAGGTTAGGTTAGGTTAGGTTAGGTTAGGTTAGGTTAGGTTAGGTTAGGTTAGGTTAGGTTAGGTTAGGTTAGGTTAGGTTAGGTTAGGTTAGGTTAGGTTAGGTTAGGTTAGGTTAGGTTAGGTTAGGTTAGGTTAGGTTAGGTTAGGTTAGGTTAGGTTAGGTTAGGTTAGGTTAGGTTAGGTTAGGTTAGGTTAGGTTAGGTTAGGTTAGGTTAGGTTAGGTTAGGTTAGGTTAGGTTAGGTTAGGTTAGGTTAGGTTAGGTTAGGTTAGGTTAGGTTAGGTTAGGTTAGGTTAGGTTAGGTTAGGTTAGGTTAGGTTAGGTTAGGTTAGGTTAGGTTAGGTTAGGTTAGGTTAGGTTAGGTTAGGTTAGGTTAGGTTAGGTTAGGTTAGGTTAGGTTAGGTTAGGTTAGGTTAGGTTAGGTTAGGTTAGGTTAGGTTAGGTTAGGTTAGGTTAGGTTAGGTTAGGTTAGGTTAGGTTAGGTTAGGTTAGGTTAGGTTAGGTTAGGTTAGGTTAGGTTAGGTTAGGTTAGGTTAGGTTAGGTTAGGTTAGGTTAGGTTAGGTTAGGTTAGGTTAGGTTAGGTTAGGTTAGGTTAGGTTAGGTTAGGTTAGGTTAGGTTAGGTTAGGTTAGGTTAGGTTAGGTTAGGTTAGGTTAGGTTAGGTTAGGTTAGGTTAGGTTAGGTTAGGTTAGGTTAGGTTAGGTTAGGTTAGGTTAGGTTAGGTTAGGTTAGGTTAGGTTAGGTTAGGTTAGGTTAGGTTAGGTTAGGTTAGGTTAGGTTAGGTTAGGTTAGGTTAGGTTAGGTTAGGTTAGGTTAGGTTAGGTTAGGTTAGGTTAGGTTAGGTTAGGTTAGGTTAGGTTAGGTTAGGTTAGGTTAGGTTAGGTTAGGTTAGGTTAGGTTAGGTTAGGTTAGGTTAGGTTAGGTTAGGTTAGGTTAGGTTAGGTTAGGTTAGGTTAGGTTAGGTTAGGTTAGGTTAGGTTAGGTTAGGTTAGGTTAGGTTAGGTTAGGTTAGGTTAGGTTAGGTTAGGTTAGGTTAGGTTAGGTTAGGTTAGGTTAGGTTAGGTTAGGTTAGGTTAGGTTAGGTTAGGTTAGGTTAGGTTAGGTTAGGTTAGGTTAGGTTAGGTTAGGTTAGGTTAGGTTAGGTTAGGTTAGGTTAGGTTAGGTTAGGTTAGGTTAGGTTAGGTTAGGTTAGGTTAGGTTAGGTTAGGTTAGGTTAGGTTAGGTTAGGTTAGGTTAGGTTAGGTTAGGTTAGGTTAGGTTAGGTTAGGTTAGGTTAGGTTAGGTTAGGTTAGGTTAGGTTAGGTTAGGTTAGGTTAGGTTAGGTTAGGTTAGGTTAGGTTAGGTTAGGTTAGGTTAGGTTAGGTTAGGTTAGGTTAGGTTAGGTTAGGTTAGGTTAGGTTAGGTTAGGTTAGGTTAGGTTAGGTTAGGTTAGGTTAGGTTAGGTTAGGTTAGGTTAGGTTAGGTTAGGTTAGGTTAGGTTAGGTTAGGTTAGGTTAGGTTAGGTTAGGTTAGGTTAGGTTAGGTTAGGTTAGGTTAGGTTAGGTTAGGTTAGGTTAGGTTAGGTTAGGTTAGGTTAGGTTAGGTTAGGTTAGGTTAGGTTAGGTTAGGTTAGGTTAGGTTAGGTTAGGTTAGGTTAGGTTAGGTTAGGTTAGGTTAGGTTAGGTTAGGTTAGGTTAGGTTAGGTTAGGTTAGGTTAGGTTAGGTTAGGTTAGGTTAGGTTAGGTTAGGTTAGGTTAGGTTAGGTTAGGTTAGGTTAGGTTAGGTTAGGTTAGGTTAGGTTAGGTTAGTTAGGTTAGGTTAGGTTAGGTTAGGTTAGGTTAGGTTAGGTTAGGTTAGGTTAGGTTAGGTTAGGTTAGGTTAGGTTAGGTTAGGTTAGGTTAGGTTAGGTTAGGTTAGGTTAGGTTAGGTTAGGTTAGGTTAGGTTAGGTTAGGTTAGGTTAGGTTAGGTTAGGTTAGGTTAGGTTAGGTTAGGTTAGGTTAGGTTAGGTTAGGTTAGGTTAGGTTAGGTTAGGTTAGGTTAGGTTAGGTTAGGTTAGGTTAGGTTAGGTTAGGTTAGGTTAGGTTAGGTTAGGTTAGGTTAGGTTAGGTTAGGTTAGGTTAGGTTAGGTTAGGTTAGGTTAGGTTAGGTTAGGTTAGGTTAGGTTAGGTTAGGTTAGGTTAGGTTAGGTTAGGTTAGGTTAGGTTAGGTTAGGTTAGGTTAGGTTAGGTTAGGTTAGGTTAGGTTAGGTTAGGTTAGGTTAGGTTAGGTTAGGTTAGGTTAGGTTAGGTTAGGTTAGGTTAGGTTAGGTTAGGTTAGGTTAGGTTAGGTTAGGTTAGGTTAGGTTAGGTTAGGTTAGGTTAGGTTAGGTTAGGTTAGGTTAGGTTAGGTTAGGTTAGGTTAGGTTAGGTTAGGTTAGGTTAGGTTAGGTTAGGTTAGGTTAGGTTAGGTTAGGTTAGGTTAGGTTAGGTTAGGTTAGGTTAGGTTAGGTTAGGTTAGGTTAGGTTAGGTTAGGTTAGGTTAGGTTAGGTTAGGTTAGGTTAGGTTAGGTTAGGTTAGGTTAGGTTAGGTTAGGTTAGGTTAGGTTAGGTTAGGTTAGGTTAGGTTAGGTTAGGTTAGGTTAGGTTAGGTTAGGTTAGGTTAGGTTAGGTTAGGTTAGGTTAGGTTAGGTTAGGTTAGGTTAGGTTAGGTTAGGTTAGGTTAGGTTAGGTTAGGTTAGGTTAGGTTAGGTTAGGTTAGGTTAGGTTAGGTTAGGTTAGGTTAGGTTAGGTTAGGTTAGGTTAGGTTAGGTTAGGTTAGGTTAGGTTAGGTTAGGTTAGGTTAGGTTAGGTTAGGTTAGGTTAGGTTAGGTTAGGTTAGGTTAGGTTAGGTTAGGTTAGGTTAGGTTAGGTTAGGTTAGGTTAGGTTAGGTTAGGTTAGGTTAGGTTAGGTTAGGTTAGGTTAGGTTAGGTTAGGTTAGGTTAGGTTAGGTTAGGTTAGGTTAGGTTAGGTTAGGTTAGGTTAGGTTAGGTTAGGTTAGGTTAGGTTAGGTTAGGTTAGGTTAGGTTAGGTTAGGTTAGGTTAGGTTAGGTTAGGTTAGGTTAGGTTAGGTTAGGTTAGGTTAGGTTAGGTTAGGTTAGGTTAGGTTAGGTTAGGTTAGGTTAGGTTAGGTTAGGTTAGGTTAGGTTAGGTTAGGTTAGGTTAGGTTAGGTTAGGTTAGGTTAGGTTAGGTTAGGTTAGGTTAGGTTAGGTTAGGTTAGGTTAGGTTAGGTTAGGTTAGGTTAGGTTAGGTTAGGTTAGGTTAGGTTAGGTTAGGTTAGGTTAGGTTAGGTTAGGTTAGGTTAGGTTAGGTTAGGTTAGGTTAGGTTAGGTTAGGTTAGGTTAGGTTAGGTTAGGTTAGGTTAGGTTAGTTAGGTTAGGTTAGGTTAGGTTAGGTTAGGTTAGGTTAGGTTAGGTTAGGTTAGGTTAGGTTAGGTTAGGTTAGGTTAGGTTAGGTTAGGTTAGGTTAGGTTAGGTTAGGTTAGGTTAGGTTAGGTTAGGTTAGGTTAGGTTAGGTTAGGTTAGGTTAGGTTAGGTTAGGTTAGGTTAGGTTAGGTTAGGTTAGGTTAGGTTAGGTTAGGTTAGGTTAGGTTAGGTTAGGTTAGGTTAGGTTAGGTTAGGTTAGGTTAGGTTAGGTTAGGTTAGGTTAGGTTAGGTTAGGTTAGGTTAGGTTAGGTTAGGTTAGGTTAGGTTAGGTTAGGTTAGGTTAGGTTAGGTTAGGTTAGGTTAGGTTAGGTTAGGTTAGGTTAGGTTAGGTTAGGTTAGGTTAGGTTAGGTTAGGTTAGGTTAGGTTAGGTTAGGTTAGGTTAGGTTAGGTTAGGTTAGGTTAGGTTAGGTTAGGTTAGGTTAGGTTAGGTTAGGTTAGGTTAGGTTAGGTTAGGTTAGGTTAGGTTAGGTTAGGTTAGGTTAGGTTAGGTTAGGTTAGGTTAGGTTAGGTTAGGTTAGGTTAGGTTAGGTTAGGTTAGGTTAGGTTAGGTTAGGTTAGGTTAGGTTAGGTTAGGTTAGGTTAGGTTAGGTTAGGTTAGGTTAGGTTAGGTTAGGTTAGGTTAGGTTAGGTTAGGTTAGGTTAGGTTAGGTTAGGTTAGGTTAGGTTAGGTTAGGTTAGGTTAGGTTAGGTTAGGTTAGGTTAGGTTAGGTTAGGTTAGGTTAGGTTAGGTTAGGTTAGGTTAGGTTAGGTTAGGTTAGGTTAGGTTAGGTTAGGTTAGGTTAGGTTAGGTTAGGTTAGGTTAGGTTAGGTTAGGTTAGGTTAGGTTAGGTTAGGTTAGGTTAGGTTAGGTTAGGTTAGGTTAGGTTAGGTTAGGTTAGGTTAGGTTAGGTTAGGTTAGGTTAGGTTAGGTTAGGTTAGGTTAGGTTAGGTTAGGTTAGGTTAGTTAGGTTAGGTTAGGTTAGGTTAGGTTAGGTTAGGTTAGGTTAGGTTAGGTTAGGTTAGGTTAGGTTAGGTTAGGTTAGGTTAGGTTAGGTTAGGTTAGGTTAGGTTAGGTTAGGTTAGGTTAGGTTAGGTTAGGTTAGGTTAGGTTAGGTTAGGTTAGGTTAGGTTAGGTTAGGTTAGTTAGGTTAGGTTAGGTTAGGTTAGGTTAGGTTAGGTTAGGTTAGGTTAGGTTAGGTTAGGTTAGGTTAGGTTAGGTTAGGTTAGGTTAGTTAGGTTAGGTTAGGTTAGGTTAGGTTAGGTTAGGTTAGGTTAGGTTAGGTTAGGTTAGGTTAGGTTAGGTTAGGTTAGGTTAGGTTAGGTTAGGTTAGGTTAGGTTAGGTTAGGTTAGGTTAGGTTAGGTTAGGTTAGGTTAGGTTAGGTTAGGTTAGGTTAGGTTAGGTTAGGTTAGGTTAGGTTAGGTTAGGTTAGGTTAGGTTAGGTTAGGTTAGGTTAGGTTAGGTTAGGTTAGGTTAGGTTAGGTTAGGTTAGGTTA
>OX243860.2:0-17122 GCA_945859575.2 Herminia tarsipennalis
TTTAAATAGCTTATAGAGAGTATAATATTGAAGATATTAAGGAGATAATGAGTATCTTTAAATAGTTAGTAATAATAAATATTTATAAAAAAAAATTTTTTTATTTTTACAATGAAAATGTAAGGTTTTATATAAACTATATAAATAAAAATTATAAAAATTAAAATAAAAAAAAAAGAAAGAAAGAAGAAATATTAATGGAATTTAACCACTAAAAATTAAGTTAGCAGCTTAATTTTAAATTTTATATTTCTAAATAAGTTTATATTAATTTAATTGGAATAAAAATTCAATTTTATCATTAACAGTGATATACCTCTATTTGGTTTCAATTAATTAAATAAGGAGTTTGAGAGACTCAATCTTTTAAGTCGAAATTAAATGCAAATTTGCTTCTTATTTAAGATAAATTGATAAATCAATATTTTTTGAATGCAAAACAAATGTTTTAATAAACTATAATCCTATATATATATATATATATAAATAAATAAATAAATTTATTTTAAATAATTTTAAATATTAATTTGTTCAATTTAATATGTTTTGATTTCATTCATGGTATAATCCAATAATTAAAATAATAATAAAAAAAATTCTAATTTTAGATCATAATAATAAATTTACTATTTTAAATAATGGAATAATAGGAAAAATTAAAGCAATTTCTACATCAAAAATTAAAAAAATAACTGTAATTAAAAAGAAATGAAGTGAAAAAGGAATTCGAGCTGAAGATTTAGGGTCAAAACCACATTCAAATGGGGAAGATTTTTCTCGATCAGCTAATGATTTTTTTGATAAAATAATTGATAAAAATATTATAATGTTAGAAATGATTATAATTAATATAAAAATATTTATTATTAAAATAATTATTTATATTAAAAATTTTAATCTTTTTGATTGGAAGTCAAATATACTATATATATTATATAAATAATTAATTTCCTCATCAATAAATAGAAATATAAAGGAATAATCAAACTACGTCTACAAAATGTCAATATCATGCTGCTGCTTCAAATCCAAAGTGATGATTTCTTGAAAAATGATTATTTAAATGTCGAATTAAACAAATTAATAAAAATAATGTTCCAATAATTACATGTAATCCATGAAATCCTGTTGCTATAAAAAAAGTAGATCCATAAATTCTATCAGCAATAGAAAAAGGAGCTTCAAAATATTCATAAGCTTGTAAAATAGTAAAATAAATTCCTAATATAATAGTAATAAATAAACCTTGAGTTGTTTGAGAATTATTATTTTCTATTAAAGCATGATGAGCTCAAGTAACTGAAACTCCTGATCTAATTAAAATAATAGTATTAAGTAATGGAATTTGAAATGGATTAAAAGGTGTAATTCTTATAGGAGGTCATATAGATCCAATTTCAATATTAGGAGATAATCTACTATGAAAAAATGCTCAAAAAAAAGATAAAAAAAAAAAAATTTCTGAAACAATAAATAAAATTATTCCTCAACGAAGACCTTTTGTAACTAATATAGTATGTTTTCCTTGAAGAGTTCCTTCACGACAAATATCTCGTCATCATTGATATATAGTTAAAATAATAATTAAATAACCTAAAATTAGTAAATTTATATTAAAATTATGGAATCATTTAATTATTCCTGTTACTAAAGTTATAACTCCAATAGCTCCTGTTAAAGGTCAAGGGCTATAATCTACTAAGTGAAATGGGTGATTATAAGATATTTTCATTAATTAACTTCTCTAGAATATAATGTACTTAAAATGGCAATAACATATGATTGAATAATAGCTACAGCTGACTCTAAAATTAATAATAAAATTTGAATTAAAATTAAAATTATTATAAGATAATAATTTATATTAGGTCCTGTTCCTCTAAGTAAAGTTATTAATAAATGTCCTGCAATTATATTAGCTGTTAAACGCACAGCTAAAGTTCCTGGACGAATTACATTTCTAATTGTCTCAATTAAAACTATAAAAGGTATTAAAATTGTAGGTGTTCCTTGGGGGATTATATGGATAAATATATGTTGTGAATTATTAATTCAACCATAAATTATAAATCTTAATCATAATGGTAGTGAAATTGATAAAGAAAGAGTTAAATGACTAGTTCTAGTAAAAATATAAGGAAATAATCCTAAAAAATTATTAAATAAGATGTAAGAAAATATTGAAATAAAAATAAATGTAGATCCTTGAAAGTAATTATTTTTTAATAAAGTTTTAAATTCGTTATGTAATTTAGAAAGAATAAAATTTCAAAAAAAAAAATGTCGATTAGGGATTAATCAAAAAGAGTAAGGAATAAATAAAATTCCTAAAATTGTTCTAATTCAATTAAATGGTAAATTAAATAAATTAGTAGAGGGGTCAAAAATTGAAAATAAATTACTTATCATTTTCAGTGAAGATTTTTATTTTTAAAATTCAATGTTTTATTATTTATATTATAATTATTAATATTGTAAATATAATAATTTATAATATTAAAAATTATAAAAATTAAAATAAAAAAAAAAAAAGAAATTAATCAATTAATTGGTATTATTTGTGGAATAAAAGAATATTGTTTAAATAAACAATAATTTAAATTTGACATATTTATGTTATAATTTAACTAATTCTTTCATTAGAAGTAATTGCTAATTTACTATGAAGTGGTTTAAGAGACCAATACTTGCTTTCAGACATCTAATGAAGAATAATTATTAATTCAATTAATAAAATTTTTAATTGAAATTCTTTCAATTACAATAGGTATAAAACTATGATTTGTTCCACAAATTTCTGAACATTGACCATAATAAATTCCTGGTCGATTAATAAAAAAGTTAGTTTGATTTAAACGACCAGGATTAGCATCAACTTTAACTCCTAAAGATGGAATGGTTCATGAATGAATTACATCAGTAGCAGTTACTATAATACGAATTTGATTATTTATAGGTAAAATAATTCGATTATCAACATCTAATAGTCGAAAATTATTAGATTGAAGTTCATTAGATGGAATTATATAAGAATCAAATTCAATATTGTGAAAATCTGAATATTCATAACTTCAATATCATTGATGTCCAATTGACTTTAAAGTAATAAGAGGATTATTTAATTCATCTAATAAATAAAGTAACCGAAGAGATGGTAATGCAATAAAAATTAAAGTAATTGCTGGTAAAATAGTTCAAATTAATTCAATTATTTGACCTTCTAATAAAAATCGATTAATATATTTATTAAAAATTAAACTAATTATTAAATAACCAACTAAAATTGTAATTATAATAAGGATAATAAGAGTATGATCATGGAAAAAAATAATTTGTTCTATAAGAGGGGATGCTCTATTTTGTAAATTTAAATTAGATCAGGTTGCCATTTCTAAAAAAAGGATAAACCTTTATAAATGGGGTTTAAATCCATTACATATAATCTGCCATATTAGAAATTACTTAAAATAGGGAGTTCATTATATGAATGTTCAGCTGGTGGTAATCTTTGATATCATTCAATTGATGAAGATAAGTTTAAAGAAAATAAAGCAATTCGTTGATTAATTATAGATTCTCAAATAATAATTAATATAAATATAACTGCTAATAAGGAAATATAAGAACCTAATGAAGAAATAATATTTCAAGAAATATATGAATCAGGATAATCTGAATATCGTCGAGGCATTCCAGCTAATCCTAAGAAGTGTTGAGGAAAAAAAGTTAAATTTACTCCAATAAATATAATAAAAAATTGAGTTTTTAGTAAAAAAGGATTTATTGATAATCCAGTAAATAAAGGATATCAATGAATAAATCCTCCTATAATAGCAAATACAGCTCCTATAGATAAAACATAATGAAAATGAGCTACTACATAATAAGTATCATGTAAAGTAATATCAATAGAAGAATTAGAAAGAATTACTCCTGTTAATCCTCCAACTGTAAATAAGAATACAAATCCTAATCTTCATAAAATTGAAGGTGAATAATTAATTTGAGTTCCATGGAAAGTAGCTAATCAACTAAAAATTTTAATTCCTGTGGGAACGGCAATAATTATTGTAGCAGAAGTGAAATAAGCTCGAGTATCAATATCTATACCTACTGTAAATATATGATGAGCTCAAACAATGAATCCTAATAAACCAATAGCTAATATAGCATAAATTATTCCTAAACATCCAAAAGTTTCTTTTTTTCCTCTTTCTTGTGAAATAATATGAGAAATTATACCAAATCCTGGTAAAATTAAAATATAAACTTCTGGATGTCCAAAAAATCAAAATAAATGTTGATATAAAATAGGGTCTCCTCCTCCAGCAGGGTCAAAGAAAGATGTATTTAAATTTCGATCAGTTAAAAGTATAGTAATTGCACCTGCTAAAACTGGTAATGATAATAATAATAAAAAAGCTGTAATTCCTACAGCTCAAATGAATAAAGGTATTTGATCAAATGATAAATTATTTAATCGTATATTAATAATTGTTGTAATAAAATTAATAGCTCCTAAAATTGATGAAATTCCAGCTAAATGTAATGAAAAAATGGCTAGATCAACAGAACTACCTCCATGAGCAATATTAGATGAAAGTGGGGGATAAACTGTTCATCCAGTTCCTGCTCCATTTTCTACAATTCTTCTTGAAATTAATAAAGTTAATGAGGGGGGAAGAAGTCAAAAACTTATATTATTTATTCGAGGAAAAGCTATATCAGGGGCTCCTAATATTAGAGGAATTAATCAATTACCAAATCCTCCAATTATAATAGGTATAACTATAAAAAAAATTATAATGAAAGCATGAGCTGTAACAATAGTATTATAAATTTGGTCATCTCCAATTAAAGATCCTGGGTTTCCTAATTCAGCCCGAATTAATAATCTTAAAGAAGTTCCTACTATTCCAGCTCAAATTCCAAAAATAAAATATAATGTTCCAATATCTTTATGATTTGTTGAATAAAGTCATTTTCGCTTTTTTAATTAAAATAAAAAAAAAAATAAAATGGCTGAGGTATAAGCGATAAATTGTAAATTTATTGACGAGAAATTTCTCTTTTATTATATATTTTAGCTTTATATTCAAAAATGATATAAAATTGCAAATTTTAAGGAGTAATAAAATTACTAAGGCTTAAAGAATAGTTCTTTATAAATAATTTTGAAGATTATTAGTTTATTTAACTTAAAACCTTATAAAAAAAAAAAAGTTCTAAAAATTATTCCTGTAAGAGAAAAAAAAGAAAAGATATTAATTAATAAAAATTTATTATTTTTAATAAAAATTTTAAATCATTTTATTTTAAAATAATTAAATATAAAAGTTGAATAAATAATACGAATATAAAAAAATAATATAATTAAACTTATTATAATTATAATAAAAATTAATAAATATAGTTTATTAATAATTAAAGAATTAATAATAATTCATTTAGGAAAAAATCCGATAAAAGGAGGTAAACCCCCTAAGGATAAAAAATTAATTAATAAATTAATTTTTAATAATGAATTTATATTATTAATAAATAATTGATTAATAAAAAATATATTTAATATATAAAAAAAAAAACATATAATTCTAATTATAAATGAATATATAAATAAATAAAATAGTAATAAATTTTCTCTAATTATAATAGATGATAATATTCATCCTAAATTATTAATAGAAGAAAAAGCTATTAATTTACGTAAAGAAGTTTGATTTAAACCTCCTAAAGCTCCAATAATAATATTAAAAGTAATGATAATGATAATAAAATTTTTATTAAAATAATAAGAAAGGATAATTATAGGTGTAATTTTTTGTCATGTTATTAATAAGAAATTATTAAATCAAGATAATCCTTCAACAATATTGGGGAATCAAAAATGGAAGGGGGCGGAACCTATTTTTATTAATATTGAAGAATTAATTATAATTGATAAGAAGTAATTTATTTCAAAGTTTTTTAATATAATTATTTTTATTAAAATAGAAAATAAAAAATTAATGGAGGCAATAGATTGTGTTAAAAAATATTTTAAAGAAGCTTCAGTAGATAATAAATTATTAGAATTTGAGATTAAAGGAATAAATCTTAATAAATTAATTTCTAAACCAATTCAACATCCAAATCAAGAGTTAGAAGAAATTGAAATTAAAGTACTAAAAATTAAAATAAAAAAAAAAAATATTTTAGATGAATTATATGAAAAATTAATAAAAAATAATAAATAAATTAATTTAATGAATAAAATCATTATTATAAAAATTATATTTTAGTGTAAGAAGCACAATAGTTTTTGATACTATTAGGTATAGTTTAATTCTATAAAATATAATAAAGGTAAAATAATTGTTACTTAATTTATCCTATCAGAATAATCCTTTAATCAGGCACTTTATTAATTTTAAAAAAAAGGATTTCCTTTATATTTGGGGTATGAGCCCAAAAGCTTGATTTAGCTTATTTTTAATTTTATTATTATTATTATTATTAGAATTATTTTTAAAAACGGTTTATATATATATATATATATATAAATATATATAAATATATTAAATATATTAAGTATATTAAATATATTAATATATTAATATATATATATATTAATATTAATTATATAAATATATTGTTATTTGAATTAATTATAATTGTTTGATTAATGATTTAGTATTTAATATGAATATTATAAAAAGAAAAATAAGAAAAATTATTTAAAATTTAATAATTTATATTAATTATTTTAATATATTAAATATATTAAATATATTAAATATGTTAATATATTTAATATATTAAATATATTAAATATATTAAGTATATTAAATATATTAATATATTAATATATATATATATTAATATTAATTATATAAATATATTGTTATTTGAATTAATTATAATTGTTTGATTAATGATTTAGTATTTAATATGAATATTATAAAAAGAAAAATAAGAAAAATTATTTAAAATTTAATAATTTATATTAATTATTTTAATATATTAAATATATTAAATATATTAAATATGTTAATATATTTAATATATTAAATATATTAAATATATTAAGTATATTAAATATATTAATATATTAATATATATATATATTAATATTAATTATATAAATATATTGTTATTTGAATTAATTATAATTGTTTGATTAATGATTTAGTATTTAATATGAATATTATAAAAAGAAAAATAAGAAAAATTATTTAAAATTTAATAATTTATATTAATTATTTTAATATATTAAATATATTAAATATATTAAATATATTAATATATTTAATATATTAAATATATTAAATATATTAAGTATATTAAATATATTAATATATTAATATATATATATATTAATATTAATTATATAAATATATTGTTATTTGAATTAATTATAATTGTTTGATTAATGATTTAGTATTTAATATGAATATTATAAAAAGAAAAATAAGAAAAATTATTTAAAATTTAATAATTTATATTAATTATTTTAATATATTAAATATATTAAATATATTAAATATGTTAATATATTTAATATATTAAATATATTAAATATATTAAGTATATTAAATATATTAATATATTAATATATATATATATTAATATTAATTATATAAATATATTGTTATTTGAATTAATTATAATTGTTTGATTAATGATTTAGTATTTAATATGAATATTATAAAAAGAAAAATAAGAAAAATTATTTAAAATTTAATAATTTATATTAATTATTTTAATATATTAAATATATTAAATATATTAAATATGTTAATATATTTAATATATTAAATATATTAAATATATTAAGTATATTAAATATATTAATATATTAATATATATATATATTAATATTAATTATATAAATATATTGTTATTTGAATTAATTATAATTGTTTGATTAATGATTTAGTATTTAATATGAATATTATAAAAAGAAAAATAAGAAAAATTATTTAAAATTTAATAATTTATATTAATTATTTTAATATATTAAATATATTAAATATATTAAATATGTTAATATATTTAATATATTAAATATATTAAATATATTAAGTATATTAAATATATTAATATATTAATATATATATATATTAATATTAATTATATAAATATATTGTTATTTGAATTAATTATAATTGTTTGATTAATGGTTTAGTATTTAATATGAATATTATAAAAAGAAAAATAAGAAAAATTATTTAAAATTTAATAATTTATATTAATTATTTTAATATATTAAATATATTAAATATATTAAATATATTAAGTATATTAAATATATTAATATAAAAAAAAAAAAAAAAAATTCTATATTAAAAATTATTCTATTAATAATAAATTTATATAGTTTAAAAAATTTATTTTGAATTTATTTTACATATAAATTTTAGTGTTAAGTTAAGTTTATTTTAAAAATAAATTAAATTATTTATAGTAATTAATATTAAATATTTAAGAAATTAAGATTTAGTAATATAAAAATTAATAACAAATTTTGTGCCAGCAGTTGCGGTTAAACAAAAATTAAATTAAATTTTATTAGTTAATTAATAAATAAATGAATATTTAATTTAAATTTAGAATTATTAAGTGAAATTTTAATTTAATAAAAAATTAATTAATGAAATTTATGATTTAATAAATTTTAATAAAAACTAGGATTAGATACCCTATTATGAGAAATTTAAATTAAAATACTAAAATAGTAAATAATTATTTATTGAAACTTAAATATTTTGGCGGTATTTTAGTTCATTTAGAGGAATCTGTTTAATAATTGATAATCCACGAATAAATTTACTTAATTTATAATTTTGTATATCGTTGTTAAAAAAATATTTTTATTGAAAAATAATATTTTAAAATTAAAAAAAAAATTAAATCAAATCAAGATGCAGATTATAATTAAGATTATAATGGATTACAATAAATTTATTTAAATGAATATTAATTTGAAAAATTTAATTGAAAGTGGATTTAAATGTAATTTTATTTAGTTTAATAAAATGATTAAAAATTAAAATATGTACATATTGCCCGTCGCTTTCATATAATATATATTTATATGTATATATATATATAAATTGAAATAAGTCGTAACAAAGTAGAGGTACTGGAAAGTGTTTCTAGAAAGAACAAATTAGAGCTTGAGATAAGTTTTTCATTTACATTGAAAAGATATTAAAATATTAATTAATTTGAGGGGTAAAATTAATAAATTTATTAATAATAAAAAAATTTTTAAATATAATATAATATTATGATTATTTTAATTGGGGGGTTAAAGTATATTAATAGAAAAAAATTTAAAAATTTATAGTGAATTATGTATTGTGAAAGAATTTTGAAATATATGAAAAAAAAATTGGATTTAAGTAATTTTAATTTAATGTATCTTGTGTATCAGAGTTTATTAATTAATATTTATTGATAAAAATATTCTCGAATTTAAGAGAGATAATTGATTATAAAAGTTATTGTTATATAAATATTTTAAATAATTAATTTGAAATGAAATGTTAATCGTTCTTAAATATATCTAGTTTTTTTAGAAAAAAGTTTAATTTTAAATTAATTTAATTAAATAATTAATTAATTAATTATTTAATTAAATTAATTTTATAATTTAAGGGATAAGCTTTAAATTAAATTAATATAATAAAAAATAATAAATTTGAAAATTATATAATTTATATTGTTAATAAATTATAATTTATTATAAATAATTTCAAAGAAAAAAAAATTTAATAAAAATTTATAATATTTATAAAAAAATAATTTATAATAAAAATAAATTAATTATAATGGTAAAATTAGTATATAAATATAAAATAATTTAATTTGATATTATGTTAATTATTTTAAAGGAATTCGGCAAAATTTTATATTCACTTGTTTATCAAAAACATGTCTTTTTGTAAATAATATAAAGTCTAATCTGCCCACTGATATATTTATATTAAAGGGCTGCAGTATATTGACTG
This sequence comes from Herminia tarsipennalis, assembly GCA_945859575.2. Lineage (NCBI taxonomy): Eukaryota > Metazoa > Arthropoda > Insecta > Lepidoptera > Erebidae > Herminia > Herminia tarsipennalis. The sequence continues at coordinate 9,996 of OX243860.2, forward strand.
TACAAAGGTAGCATAATCATTAGTCATTTAATTGATGACTTGTATGAAAGATTGGATGAAATATAAACTGTCTCTATAATAAATTATAAAATTTAATTTTTTAATTAAAAAGTTAAAATAAATTAAAAAGACGAGAAGACCCTATAGAGTTTTATAAATAATTATATTAAATTTATTTATAAATTTTAATATATTTAATTTATTTATTTATTTTATTGGGGTGATAGAAAAATATAAATAACTTTTTTTTAAATAAATTATAAAATAAACATGAATAAGTGAAAATATGATCCAATTTTATTGATTATAAGAAAAAATTACCTTAGGGATAACAGCGTAATTTTTTTTTTTAGTACATATAAAAAAAAAAGTTTGCGACCTCGATGTTGGATTAAGATAAAAATTAAATGTAGACGTTTAAAATTTTTGATCTGTTCGATCATTAAAATCTTACATGATCTGAGTTCAAACCGGTGTAAGCCAGGTTGGTTTCTATCTTTTAAAAAAAAAAATATTTTAGTACGAAAGGATTAAATATTTAGATTAAATTTAATATAGTTTGAATTTTATTAATATATATATATATATATATATATATATAAATGTAATAGTAATAATAGTAATATTTATTATTACTATTTTGGCAGAAAAGTGTAATGGTTTTAGAAATCATAAATATATAATTGATTTATATAGGTAGTATATGATAATATATGATATTTATATAATTTTTATTGGGGTTTTAATTTTAATTATTGGAGTTTTGATTGGGGTTGCTTTTTTAACTTTATTAGAACGTAAAATTTTAGGTTATATTCAGATTCGTAAAGGACCTAATAAATTAGGGTTTTTAGGAATTTTACAACCTTTTTCAGATGCTATTAAATTATTTACTAAAGAACAAATTTATCCTAATTTTTCTAATTATATTATATATTATTTTTCTCCTGTTATTAGTTTTATTATATCTTTATTAATTTGATTAGTAATTCCTTATTATTTTAATTTAATTAGTTTTAGATTAGGAATTTTATTTATTTTATGTTGTATAAGATTAGGAGTTTATAGAGTTATAGTTGCGGGATGATCTTCTAATTCTAATTATGCTTTATTAGGGGGTTTACGAGCAGTAGCTCAAACTATTTCTTATGAAGTTAGTTTAGCTATAATTTTATTATCAAGAATTATTATGATTATAGATTATAATATATATTTATATAATTTATATCAACAAATAATTTGATTTATTATTTTAATATTTCCTTTAAGTTTATGTTGAATTAGATCAATATTAGCAGAAACTAATCGTACTCCTTTTGATTTTGCAGAAGGAGAAAGAGAATTAGTTTCTGGATTTAATGTAGAATATAGAAGTGGGGGATTTGCATTAATTTTTTTAGCAGAATATTCAAGAATTTTATTTATGAGTTTATTATTTATTTTAATTTATATAGGGGGATATAATTTAAATTTTATTTTTTATTTAAAATTAACTTTTATTTCTTTTTTATTTATTTGAGTTCGGGGAACATTACCTCGTTATCGGTATGATAAATTAATATATTTAGCTTGAAAAAGATATTTACCTATTTCATTAAATTTTTTATTATTTTTTTTAGGTTTAAAAATTTTTTTAATTTAAAATAAATTATTAATTATTTTTAGTATAAAAAAAATTAATAGAATTAAAATATTCTTTCTTAAGTTTTCAAAACAAATGCTTAACAAGCTCATTAATTATATATATATATATATATATATATATATTAAAAATTAAAAATTAAATTATCTCAATATTTATTTATAATTGGGTTAATAATAAAATAAGAAAAGTAAAAAATTGTTAATAGTTGACCTGTTAAAATATAAGGATCTTCTACTGGTCGAGCTCCAATTCAAGTTAATAAAATAATTATTGTTGTTAAAGATCAAAATAAAATTTGATTAATAGGATAAAATTGAATTCCTTGAATTTTTTTATTAAAAGTAAAAGGTAAGATAATTAAAATTAAAATAGATATAATTAAAGCAATTACTCCTCCTAATTTATTAGGAATTGATCGTAAAATTGCATAAGCAAATAAAAAATATCATTCTGGTTGAATGTGAACTGGAGTAACAAGAGGATTAGCAGGAATAAAATTATCAGGATCTCCTAATAAATAAGGATTAGTTAAGGTTAATATAATTAATAAAAATAAAAAAATAATAGCTCCAATTAGATCTTTATAAGTGAAAAAAGGATGAAAAGGAATTTTATCATAATTACTATTTAAACCTAAAGGATTATTAGATCCAGTTTGATGTAAAAATAATAAATGAATTATAGTTATTATTATAATAATAAAAGGTAATAAAAAATGAAAAGTATAAAATCGAGTTAAGGTAGCATTATCAACTGCAAAACCTCCTCAAATTCAATTTACTAATATAGATCCTAAATAAGGAATTGCAGATAATAAATTAGTAATTACTGTTGCTCCTCAAAATGATATTTGTCCTCAAGGTAGTACATATCCTATAAAAGCTGTTCCTATTAATAAGAATAAGATAATTACTCCTACTATTCAGGTATGTTTTAAGTTAAAAGATTCATAATAAATTCCTCGTCCAATATGAAGATAAATACATATAAAAAAAAAAGAAGCACCGTTAGCATGTAATGTTCGAATTAATCAACCATAATTGACATTTCGACAAATATAATTTACTCTATAAAATGCTAATTCAATATTAGCAGTATAATATATAGTTAAAAATAGTCCAGTTAAGATTTGAATTATTAAACATAAAGCTAATAATGATCCAAAATTTCATCAATAAGAAATATTAGATGGTGAAGGTAAATCAATTAATGAATTATTTAATATTTTGAAGATAGGATTTGTTTTTCGTATTAGAATAAAATTATTTTTTTTTATCATTTATATTAATTTATTTATGTTTATATATATATATATATATATAATTATTTATTAAATTTTTGATCGAATAGGTCCATAAAAAATATTAGTAATTTTTACTACAGCAATTAAAGTAATAAATAAATAAATTATTAATATTAATATAATTATAAAAGTTTGATTATTATAAAGTTTACTTAAATTTATTTTATTTTCATTATTTATAAATAAATTAATTAAAAAATTGTTTATATCTGAATTATATGAAAAATTTATTCAAAATATGTTATTAATATTAAAAATTAGATAAATACATATAAAAAAAAAAGAAGCAATAAAAATTAATTTTATATTAAAAGAAGGTTTAAATAATTCATTTGATGCAATTCTACAAACATAAATAAATAAGACTAGAATTCCTCCTATAAAAGTTAAAAATAAAATATATGAAAATCAGTAAGTTTTAATTATTATTCCGGTTATTAAACAAATTAATAAAGTTTGGATTAAAATTATTAAACCTATAGATAAAGGGTTATTTAAAAATATTATAAAAAATGAGATAAAAATGAGAAAATAAGATAATAATATTTTTGTAATATCAAATCAAAGAATAGTTTAATAAAAATAATAATTTTGGAGATTATTGATAAAGAAATTCTTTTTCTTTGAAGTTTTTAAAGTAAATACTTATTTTTGATTTACAAGACCAATGTTTTTTTTAAACTATAAAAACTATTAATGATAATTTATATATGATTAATTTTTATTTTTATATTTATTATTGGGAATTTAATTTTTGTTTTAAAACATAAACATTTATTAATTATTTTATTAAGATTAGAATTTATTGTTTTAAGAATTTTTTTTTTTTTTTTAATTTTTTTAAGTTATATTGATTATGATATATATATATTGATAGTTTTTTTAGTATTTTCTGTTTGTGAAGGTGCTTTGGGTTTATCTATTTTAGTTTCAATAATTCGTACTCATGGTAATGATTATTTTCAAGGATTTAATATATTATAAATAATATATATATATATATATATATTTTTAATTAATTAAAATGATAAAATTTTTAATAATAATAATTTTTTTAATTCCATTTTGTTTTATAAAAAATATATTTTGAATGGTTCAAATAACTTTATTTTTGATGATATTTTTATTTATAAATTTAATAATAAGATTTAATTTATTTTGTAATTTAAGATATATATTATCATGTGATGTAATATCATATGGGTTAATTTTATTAAGAATTTGAATTTCTGTTTTAATAATTATAGCTAGAGAAAATTTATTAAAAATAAATTTTTATGTTAATTTTTTTTTATTTAATATTATTTTTTTATTAATTATATTATATTTAACTTTTAGAGTAATAAATATATTTATATTTTATTTGTTTTTTGAGGGGAGTTTAATTCCTACTTTAATGTTAATTATTGGTTGAGGGTATCAACCTGAACGTATTAAGGCTGGTATATATTTATTATTTTACACTTTATTTGTTTCTTTACCTTTATTAATAGGAATTTTTTATATTTTTAATGATATAGGAAGAATAATAATTTATTTTTTAAAATTTATAAATATAAATATATATTTATTATATTTTTCTATAATTATGGCTTTTTTAGTAAAAATACCTATATATTTTGTTCATTTATGATTACCAAAAGCTCATGTAGAAGCTCCTGTTTCAGGTTCTATAATTTTAGCAGGAATTATGTTAAAATTAGGTGGATATGGTTTATTACGTTTAATAGTATTTTTACAACAAATTAATTTAAAATTAAATTATATTAGAATTGTTATTAGATTAATTGGAGGGTTTTATATTAGATTAAAGTGTTTTTGTCAAGTTGATATTAAGTCTTTAATTGCTTATTCATCTGTTGCCCATATAAGAATTGTTATTAGAGGAATCATAATTATAAATTATTGAGGATTTTTAGGTTCTTATATTTTAATAATTGGTCATGGTTTATGTTCATCTGGGATATTTTGTTTAGCTAATATTAGTTATGAACGTTTACATAGTCGAAGATTATATATTAATAAAGGAATAATAAATTTTATACCTTCAATGAGATTATGATGATTTTTATTAATATCTTCTAATATAGCAGCTCCTCCTAGTTTAAATTTAATAGGTGAAATTAGTTTAATTAATAGATTAATAAGTTGATCTTGAATTTGTATAATTATATTAATATTAATTTCTTTTTTTAGAGCTGGTTATAGATTATATTTATATTCTTATATTCAACATGGTAAATATTATTCTGGAGTTTATAGTTATTATACTGGAGTATCTCGTGAATATTTAATATTAATATTACATTGATTACCTTTAAATTTTATGATTATAAAAATTGATTATAGAATAATTTGATTTTATTTAAATAATTTAATTAAAATATTGATTTGTGGTATCAAAAATATGAATAAAATTCATTTTAAATTATAAATAATATAAAATATTCAATTACTTTTATTTCTTTTTTTTTTTTATTTATAATAAGAATATTAAATTTTATTATAATAATTTATTTTATTATAAATGATATAGTGGTATTTTTAGAATGAGAGATTATTTCTTTTAATTCAATTAGTATTATTATATCTATTTTGTTAGATTGAATATCATTATTATTTATAATATTTGTTTTTTTAATTTCTTCTGTTGTTATTTTTTATAGAAAAAGATATATAAGTTCTGAATTAAATTTAAGACGTTTTATTATTTTGGTATTATTATTTGTAGGTTCTATAATAATATTAATTATTAGTCCTAATATTATTAGAATTTTATTAGGTTGAGATGGGTTAGGATTGGTTTCATATTTATTAGTAATTTATTATCAGAATTTAAAATCTTATAATGCTGGTATATTAACAGCATTATCAAATCGAATTGGAGATGTTTTTATTTTAATAGTTATTTCTTGAATATTAAATTATGGTAGTTGAAATTATATTTTTTATTTAGAGTTAATAAATAATGATTTTGAAATAATAATAATTAGAAGAATAATTATTATAGCTGCTATAACTAAAAGAGCTCAAATTCCTTTTAGTTCTTGATTACCAGCTGCTATAGCAGCTCCTACCCCAGTTTCTGCTTTAGTCCATTCTTCAACTTTAGTTACAGCAGGAATTTATTTATTAATTCGATTTAATTTATTATTAGTTGATATAATTTTTTTAAAAATTTTATTATTATTATCTGGAATAACTATATTTATAGCTGGTATTAGAGCTAATTATGAGTTTGATTTAAAAAAAATTATTGCTTTATCTACTTTAAGTCAATTAGGTTTAATAATAAGTATTTTAAGAATAGGATTACCTAATTTAGCTTTTTTTCATTTATTAACTCATGCAATATTTAAAGCTTTATTATTTATATGTGCTGGGGTTATTATTCATATAATGAATGATATCCAAGATATTCGATTTATAGGAGGTATTAGTTTATATATTCCTTTAACTTCTTTGTGTATAAATATTTCTAATATAGCTTTATGTGGGATTCCTTTTTTAGCTGGATTTTATTCTAAGGATTTAATTTTAGAATTAGTTAGATTTAGAAATTTAAATTTATTAGTTTTTTTTCTATATTATATTTCAACAGGTTTAACTATATTTTATACTATTCGTTTAATTATATATTTAATAGTGAATGATTATAATTTATTTAGAATTTATAATTTATATGATGAAGATTATATTATATTAAAGAGAATATTTATTTTATTATTTATAAGAGTTATTAGAGGAAGATTTTTAAGATGAATAATTTTTTCATACCCTTATATAATTTATTTACCTTTAAATTTAAAAATAATAGTTATTTATGTTAGATTAATTGGAGGAGTGTTAGGATATTTAATTAGAAATATACAAATTTATTCTATAAATAAATTTTTAATGACATATAATATTAGAAATTTTTTATGTTTAATATGATTTATACCTAATTTATCTACTTATGGTTTAAGATATTATTTTCTTAATTTTAGTCAAAAATTATTAAAAATTATTGATATGGGTTGAAGAGAAGTTTATAGAGGTTGGGGTTTAATGATAGTTGTTAAAAAATATTCTATTTTTTATAATTTTTATCAAATAAATAATTTAAAAATTTATTTATTTAGATTTATTTTATGAATAGTAATTAGATTATTTATATTTTTATTATATTTATAATTA